>OZ023268.1:100031867-100236867 GCA_964006375.1 Tillus elongatus | reverse complement strand
CTCAAAGAATAATATGCCGATGACGATTAAATTTGGTGAAGACGTTCCTTTTGCAAGTGGCTTGGCTAAGTTTGTTAGGCAGGAAAATCTGCTCAGTTCAAATAGATTAAACAATGTTTTGTTTTAATTAGATAGTCGGATTCCCCGGTCCGTGTCGGTTCTAAGCTGACCTTTAATGTATCTAATTTCGAACACGTAATTATAATGCATGTTTGTAAGAAAATAAATTCGGGATGCAGCATGTGCGTTATGGTAGCGAACTTTTATTAAATGCTTCAAATTTAATTTCATAGAGTGGAATATTTTAGTTGATAATGGTGTTGGAAAATAGTTGGTTATAATAAATTAGTAGTTTGAAAAGCCGTGTTTTGTTAGTCAACAAATCCAGAACCCCGTAGAACGTAACAATATATATATATATATATATATATATATATATATATATATATATATATATATATATATATATATATATATATATATATATATATATATTGTTACGTTTCTTAAGGGTGAAAAAAAAGAGTAAAATGGTGCTAAACCACAAAGTGTGACACATTGTTGAATTTGGAATAAAAAAGGTTTTTAGAATATATCAGAAAATTAGGGCCGTATTTAAAAAAAGTTGATGATGGCCCCGCAAAGACGAAACTTCAGATTCAAAAATTATCAATGCTACGATAAAGAAAATGAAAAGTTGGTGTGGAGAAGTGTCATTGGTATTGGTGTAGGCCCACTATTATGGCTACAAAAAAATATATAATGTAAAATCTAAAAATGAAATTTTTTCCAAATATCTCAAAAAACAACAAAGTTTTCGGAGATGTCTAACGACAATTTGTTGGGCTTTTGAGTGCGCAAGTGTTCTCCCATTTAACTAAGTCTGTATCTGCTACCGTTTTGGAGATCTTCATAGTGGACCTCCTTATCTTGGGCACACTATATATATATATATATATATATATATATATATATATATATATATATATATATATATATATATATATATATATATATATATATATATATAAAATTCAAGTTTACAAAATTAGCATATAAAGTTTATAACTCGTAAAAAAGAATTGGGTATTGACATGAAAACACTTAAAATTATGCCTTATACCTAATACTTAGTAGTGTCACCCTTTACGTCTATGACTACCTAGCACCTTCTTGACATGCTTTCTATGCATCTCAGACAGTTTTCTTTAATTGTTTCACTTCTATGCTACACTTCTACTAAGTGCTCGATTAGCCAACGCTTGTTGGCGATAATTTCGTTTGATATTTCTTTCTTCATCAACTGCCAAAGATTATCGATTGGGTTGAGGTCTGGCGAAGCACATTCACGTGGTTGTCAGACAAGAATTTTGTGGCAGTTTTTGCCTTATGACAAGGCGTCGAGTCGTCCATGGACGTGTAATGCTTATTCGCGAACCCCTACTGGACCTGAGGAAGCAGTTTTGTTTGCAGCATTCTCAAATATTGATCGTGTCTCACCGTTCCTTCGACGATGAACATTCAACCAGTTTCTTGACCGATGATGAACGACCACACCATGAGATTGAGAGGCTGCTTCACCGTCCTCACGATGCATTCGTCTATGTATTTTCCCCTCGTCTTTTCCTCAAAATTCAGCTCTAAGCACATTTTGAATATTTTGCCATTTTAGAGTTTAGAACAAACTGATAGACGGCAAGATGCACAAGATGATTCATAATGTTATTTACCTGCGTCCAACCATCAACTGTCCCATCCTTCTGATCTTTGGCCCATTGTAGTATTTTTTTCTTCATGGCTCCGGCGAGCAGTCGCTTTTTTGCAGATCGACATGCTGAAAACCCCAGATCCTTTATTTGCCGAGCTGTCAGTGGTAAAATGTTGACACCAGAACCTTGCATTATTTTTGTGAGAATCCTGCGAGGCTGTTTTCAGTCAAGTTTTTTTATGCGGTCAATATTGCCCTGGACACTTGAGTAATGGATGCTATCTTTCAGCTGGAGTGATCAGTGTTCATTATTAAAGTTTTTATCTCCGTGGTTTTCTTTGCTGAGATGTCTTTGGCTTCTCCCATCATAAAAAAGTTTGTTTTTATTCCCATACAATTAGATATGACGGTTTAGTTCACAAAAAATATCGAAGAAACGTTAAACGGAGAGAAGTATTTGGATTTTTTACAGTTTGAATTAGTTCCTACTTTAGATACCCTATACCGAGATCACGATGATCAATATGCTCCTGGAAGAACCATTTGGCTGCAACAAGACGGTGCGCCGCCTCATTACGTAACATGAATACCTACACGAGATTTTCCAACATAGATGGATAGGTAGAAGGGGAAGAATAGAATGGCCACCCTGCTTACCTGATTTAACACCTCTAGATTTCTTTTTGTGGGGATATTTGAAAGAAAGTGTGTACAAAAACAAGTTATCGGACTTGGAGAGATTAAAAGTGATAATACAACATGAAATTCCACAAATTCCTGAACAGATTATTGATAAAACTCAAAAGTAATTTGTTTCACGTTTAGAATACTTCCAAAATGTGTGTGTGTTTTTTGTTTCTTTAACGTCGGCCTATTTCCGCGACTATGGTTAATCACCCATCGGTTCAGAGGCAAACGTTCTTGCCTCTGAACCACCGAGGCTCTAGCAAAATGTCAATGGCCATAAATTTGAACATTTAATTAAGTACTCGACTTTTAGTGAATTTTCTTTATACAAAATTTCTTTAAATGAGCGCTAATTTGGCCCCCCAGAACACATATCCGGGGTCAGTTTCGATTTTTATATGTTTATATATATATATATATATATATATATATATATATATATATATATATATATATATATATATATATATATATATATATATATATATATATATATCACACCGATAAATTAAAAAAAGAATGGGCCGATTTTGACTAAATTTGGTGAATACCTTCCTTTTGCAAGTGGCTTGGATAAGTTCGTTAGCCAGGAAAATGGGCCGAGGTTTTCCTGGAAAATTTTGTGTTTTCTTTCGAAAAAATGTATATCTCCGGAAATAACAAAGTAAGGGCAACCAAATTGAGTACACTGATTCATATCGCTATAGGTAAATTACTTACCAAAATTTAGCTCTGTAGGTCGAAAGCCAAAAAGTTATAGGCATTTAAAGAAAAATAAATTCGGGTTTTCCTCGAAACGTCAAAGTCGCGATTTAAAACGTCAAAATTGGCAACATTTAGGCAAATAACTTGAATCTAATACGGGCTATGGAAAGAAAATGTCTCAAGAAAAATGTTTTACAAACCCTGAAGTCTTAGTTTCAACCGTCGCTGTCCTTCATTTTACTAAAATGTGTCCAGAAAATTCATTTCAAATAGACCCTTTCTCTGATGCTTGGCAGTAGTCTTAGCTATAGAGTTTATCGTTTAATGGTATATAATTTTTGTCGAATTTTCGTAAAAAATCAATAGACCTCAATATATCCGTTATTATACAAGATATGAAAAAAAATTGTATACATTAATTATAGGGTCTCTTGAGCTACATCTTAAAAAATTATTTCTACAATCACAGCCCATAAGTCGTTGGTGATACAAATTTCCTTTTTTTTTAGTCGAACACGCCCTGTTATTGCATTTTTGCATTTTCCATCGAAATATAATGCATGTTTGTAAGAAAAGAAATTCTGGACGCAGCAAGTGCGTTATGGTAGCGAATTTTGATTAAATACTTCATATTTGAAAAGCTCAATTTGCTATTAACCTATAAGGTTGACCAATAAACGGTTTTTTTCGGGAACACTTTAAGTTTACTTTCGGAAATTTTTGTACATTTTCAAACAATAAAGTTATTTTGATAAAACACGGCACATTGTTTTTACTATATAGGTTATACTGGTAACTAAAATGCCTGCTTTCTTAACAAAAACACACATATTGGCTATTAAAAACATTTTTATGAAAATTCACTACCATAACGCACTTGTTGCGTTCAGACTTTCATTAATAATCAGATGTTATTCTTAAAAAGCTTATTGTTTAGATTGTGATATCTCGAAAGCTGCTGAAGATCGAAATGGGGTATGTTACATGAAATCTATTTAGAATTTTAAGTAGAATTCAAAAATCGAAAAATATCTGGGGCAATCTTTTAAAACAAAAAAAGTTGACGTGTGCCCCGATCTTTTGAGTCATCCTGTATAGTACTACTACTAGAAAAATTCTAAAATATGAAAAACTGAAAAATAAGCTCGACGGGTCCGTGTGGGTGTTCCATTCTTTTTGCCCGCGCTGTATATTTTATGTTCACGCCTTATGACATACCATGTACTAATTGATGGTAAATAAGTATTATTATTACTCATTATCCTCTCCTGGTTGCATTTTTGCGCTTAGACCGTTTTTGGTGTACCATATTTTTGCTCACTAGGCAGAATGAGTTTAATATTTTAAAACAAAGATATAAATGTTTTCATGAATCGAAATCCATACCTTTTTTTCGTTGAACATGCACAAGTACTGGATTTTCAAACTAAATAATAATAAATCGATCGTGTAATAAAAGTTGTCTAGACCAGCAGTTCGGCATCTATTAGTCATATAAAATGCATGTACAGAACGTGTGTTCGTAAATAGTGAAAGAGAAAGCGATAGATGAGAGCAAACGCAAGGATCACAGAAGGCTGTGTGCGCTCCGGGCTCATTCCGGGCACCTGGTGCAGTGTAAATCATCGGAAGGAAGGAGATGCAAAAACTATAGAGTTATGACTGTTATATATAACTCCAGACTTTAACAAAACAAATTCTTATTGTTTAAGGGTAATTTAGAACAAGAAATGTTGAAAATGGAAACGGCAATTTGGTTTGACTATACGAAACAATGGATTACACTTCTAAAAAAAGCAGGAAGATGTAAGCACGTAACAAATGATAAATACTATTATATCTGGTCATATACATATACAGTGAGCTTGAAAAGGTTGGTATGTATGATTTCGTAATGTCAAGCGACACATGAAAACAATTATGTTCGGGTTTCTATTAAGTTTTTAAAGAATCTGGATTGTGATATGGAAACAATTTTTGTGAAATCATAACTAATGTTCAAAATCCATTAGAGAAATGTTGAAGACGAGAAATACAAAAAATATGGTAGTGAATTTTCATAAAAATGTTTTTAATAGGAAATATAATTTTTTTACGAAAGCTTGCATAAAATTTGGTTACCAGTATAACGTATATAGGAGAAACAATGTACCATATTTCACTAAAATAAGTTTATTGTTTGACAATATACAAAAATCTTCCGAAAATAAACCTAAAAAATTGGTTTCCTGGCCAACGAACCTTAGGTTAATAGTAAATTAAGCTATCGAAAGAAACATTTTATGAAAAATCGCTACCATAACGCAGTTGCTGAGTCCCGAATTTGTTTTCTTACAAAATACATTATGTTTCGATGGAAAATGCAAAAATTACTATAAGGCGTGTTCGATTAGGAAAAGAAATGCATCAGCAGCGACTTATGGGCCACTGTGATTGTAAAAATAATTTTATAAAATGCAGCTCCAGACATTTTTTATCATATCTTGTATAATAATGGATATTTTGAGCTTTACTCTAGAAATGCATCTCCATGCCCTCGGAATGTACCCCAGAGCCAGGCTGGCCCTCATAATGAGGGTAAGCACCGGCGCCAGTATATCTATCCCCTGTTGGAGCATGATGGGCATTATTCCATCAAATCCCGGCGATTTGTATGGCTTAAAGCTGTTAATGGCCCATCTGATTTTGCTCCAGGTAACCACCTCTTTAGCGACTGTCCAGTCTACTCTAGATGCCCGCCTATAAGGCGCCTCTATTTCTGAGTGTTCCCAGTCCGGAGGTGATTGGTTTATTATGTTACAGCCGGGGAAGTGCGTCTGGAGTAAAATTTCCATAGTTTCCTCCCCCGAGCTTGTAAAGCCTCCCGTGGGTGTTCTAAGGGAGCCTATGTTAGTCTGAGGGCCCTTAGACAGGATCTTGTGTAGTCGAGCACTCTCGGACGTGTTTTCCACTTCTTCGCAGTGCCTCCTCCACGACTCCTTCTTGGCGTCCCTCAGTCTTTTGTTATAGGTCGATAGGGCCTGTCTATATTCATCCCATGCTCCCGACCTTTTGGCCGCGTTAAACAGCTTACGAACCTGCGTCCTTCTTTGCCTGAGGTCCTCGTTCCACCATGGGACGTTCCTGGTGGACACCCTCATTTTCAGGGGGCAGTTGGCGTTATAGGCCGAGGTAATTGCGTCTCGCAATTGGACTGCTGCAATTTCGAGGTCTATTGAATCCCTTATGGCACTCTCAACCCCCCGCAGTTCCACAGCTAGGTCTGCCCTGTAGGCTTCCCAGTCCGCCTTGCGGGGGTCCCGGTACCATACCGTTTCTCTTTCGACTTTGGCGATTTCAAACCAGATGTATCTGTGGTCTGAGCTACTCACTTCCCCAGACACAGCCCAGCTTTTAACAAAGTCACCCAGAAACTGGGTGGAAACTGTTAGGTCTAAAACTTCCTCACGCCGTGTTGTGACGAATGTCGGTTTATTACCTCTATTCAATATGTCTAAATTAAATTTCATAAAGAATTGTAAAAGTGCCTCACCCCTAGAGTTTGTGTCCGAGCTACCCCACAACTCATGGTGCGCATTCGCATCCATGCCGATGATGGTCTGCCATCCACCTGCTCTGCTACCCACCATCAGCTGCTCAAATTCGTTGGGTGGAGGAGGGTCCGTGCTGTCCCCTGGCAGATAGGCTGACGCGACAGTAATGTCCCTCAGCCCATCCGCTCCTCCACATCGGATTTTGATCGTTGCCAGGTCCCTGGAACAGAAATTCATTAGAGGGAGAAACTCTATCCCTTCCCTGACAAAAATGCAAGCACTCGGATTCTCGCTGGACCTGCTGTAGATGAGCTTTCCAGTAGCTCCGCCGAGTCCCTTGATCTCTCCTTTGTAGGAGTACGGTTCCTGGATGAGGGCCACATCCGTGTTCCTCAGAGCCATTAGTAGTCCGGCCGTGGCTGCCCTACTGTGTTGGAGGTTGACCTGAAGGAACCTTAGTCCCATTAACCCTTAATTGCTTCCCCAGTGGGCGGAAGCTAACCCTTCCCATGCCCCAGAATGCCTTGAAGGAGGTTCCTTCAAGGGCTCTGTAAGATGTCGGGTCGATCGAGAAGGCGAGCGTCTGTCCTTTCTCCTCTGCCTTCCTGCTTAGAACCGACCAGTGTTGCGTCCCCAGTTCAGGGTTCTGGATCTTAAGTCTGCTGATCACCGTCTCCTGCGGGACGGTGTCAGGGATCCGTACGAGGACCTTGCGTCTCTTTGGGAGTTCCTTGGGCTCGACGGCTGTCAAGTCCGCCCCCTCCCAAATCTGACCGAGGCCCCCGATCGTTTTCCGCAGCCAGTCCCGCGACTGCGGGCCGGCACAGGTTGTCCAGAGGATGCCCCCGTCAGGCGCGTCCGGTGGAACTGAGGCGGGCTCTCCCCTTCCTGAAGAGAGTCCACTGCAGCTACCACCGCAGCCTGGATCAGGTCCGCCTTCCCCTGGTCTAGCGTGACCTCAGGATGGCGTCTGTCAATCACCGCCATCCCGAGGCCCTCCGCAGCCTCCCTGTAAGAGCCAGTCTGCGCCGGTGTTCCGGGCTTGGTTCCTTTGGGAGGTCTGTCTGTAGTAGGCGTGCTAGAGCCAGAGCGCGGCGTCTTCCGACTCGCACTCTCCTCTTGCGCCTTTATAGGCACCCTGGCCCTTTTGGAACGTCTGTCTGTAGTGGGCGTGCTAGAGTTCGAGCGCGTCCTCTTCTGACCCGCACTCCCCTCTTGCGCCTTTACAGGTTTCTCGACCGTCCAGGTCCCGGCCGCCATTTTTTGCGCCCTCCGGAGCTTCTTTCTTTGCGCCCCGGAAAGACGCTTGGACTGCCGGGGCAGTCCCTCTACTCTAACAGTAGAGTCCTCACTGGTGGAGGGGCCCCCGGAGTCCGCGGAGCTCGCCGCCCTCCGGTGGGACCCAGCCTCCAGCTTGGGTGTCGGGGACAGGTCTCTGGCCGAAGCTACCCCCTGATCCCCCGTATCTACGCCGGTCGTGGGACCTCCAGAGTCCGCTGCCGCCCCCTGGCTCGTCTCCGTTTCCGGGATAGACTCAAGGCACAAGTCTGTAGCCGGAGCCACTCCTCGAGCCTCATTGGTTTTGGTTTTGTATGTGTTTATGATCTTCATGTTGTTCCCACGAGAATGGGGTAAATACTGTCCACACCATCAGAACCCCCTGTGTGGTGCAAGGCGGGTTACTCTGGAGGGTTGCCTGGTACTCCAGAGGTTCCGTTCACGACACCATCGCCCTGGTGCCATCCATCCATAGGCACGGGTCACGTGACACCGTAGATTGGGGGAGTTTAGTTCGACCTCCTTGTCTAGATCCGTCATGTTTAGTTATTAGCAGGGCCACCTCGTGCAGGATGCGGATTTTTACCGCGCATGACGGTCTTGGGGAAAGCTTCATCGGGAGTTTATGTTGTTATTTCCACTTCCTGAGCTTGCCCCCTGGAGTCCTTTGGCCCGCGACTCCTTAACCCCGAGGAACCCCTTTATGCGTTAACCATCGGACAAATGCTGTGATCTCAACTCCACAATACAGTTAAGAGACCTAAATTCAATTTGAGGTTCCGTGCAAGGTAAACATACTACAACTGAGCTACAAATGCAAACTGTAAAAAACTCACCTTGAAGAAGTCCATAGAAAGGAGAAACTACTTACCAACACCGTTTCTTCATAAAAAACTTCCACATTGCACCAATTGAAAAAAAAACGCTACATAATAAGCGTAATCTTATTCCTTAAAATTAAATAAATAACTGAAACTGCTACCAAAGAATCACATAAAGGGTCTATTTTAAATTAATTTGCTGCAAATAATTTAATAAAATAAAGAACAACAAAGATTGTAGCTGAAACTTAAGGCTTTTTAACTTATTTTACGACATTTCCGCTGCATAGCCGTTCATGTAAGTTCTCTATCTAGAACATGTCAATTTTGATGTTTAGAATCGCGAGTTTTTTGACGTTTTAAGAATAAAAACTTAAAAGCTTATAATTTTGTTTAATTTTAACGTAGAGATTCAAATTTTGGTACCTGGTTTTCTTTCTATGATATACACCCACGCACCCAATACCGCTGCCCTAACTTTGCTATTTCCGGAGATATAAACATTTTCCGAAAGCAAACGCAAAATTTTCCAGGAAAAACTAGTCCAATGTTCCTGGCTAACGAACTTATCCAAGCCACTTGCGAAAGGAAGGTACTCACCAAATTTTATCAAAATCGGCGCATTATTTTTTGAGTTAGCGGTGTGACACATAAATATATAAACACACACACACACACACACACACACACACATATATATATATATATATATATATATATATATATATATATATATATATATATATATATATATATATATATATATATATATATATATATATATCATTTGAAGAAATTTTTTCTAAATTCAAAAGTCGGGATCTCCTCATTAGTGAATTTTTTTAAAGAAAATTTATTAAAAATGGATAGAATCTTTAGGAATTTAAAGTCATGACAGCAAAGCAACATTCTGACACTTGCAGCCATTTATACCTTATATTATAGACCAAGATTCCAGTGCACCCAAACCTACGTCATAGTATCAAGCCTAAGATTGTTTCTATAGGTGTGTATATATAGTAGGTTAGGTATAACGTATGGGTATGAGCTACCTCGTGCCAAGGTGGCTTTGGGGTATGTATGTAGATTGTAGATTACCTAATGAGTCGTATAGGTCTTGGCCTCTCAGCGCTGCGACCCCAATGGGTCTTTTGTGCATGACTCTTTTTATAATAGTCTACAATCTTCTGGGGGCTATTTTACCTATTTTCTGGGGGTGTTAAAGTCACCCCTCTAAGGTATTTGAGCAATTTGCAAAACTGAGCTACGCAGTTGCATAGCAAGTGTACTGTTGTTACTGCTGCCTCAGTGCAGTATCTGCAGTTTTCACTGTTCGCCACCCATCTGCATAAAGTGACGACTTGCTAGGGAGTGTTTTGTGATTATTCTCAAGTCATTCTTGTTCAATTCAAGCTACAATTCAGACTTCTGTGTTGATATGGAGATGAACCGTTTTGCCTGCCTTAAGTCGGGCGTGCTGCCCCAATATGAAACCATCAAGTTTATTTCTTACATGTCTTTTTGTTAATCCACAAGAGGGCTCTGGACCATAGAATGGTGTTGTGGGTGCCCTTTTTTGCAAAGTTTTCTGTTTCCTCATTTCTTGATGCTCTGGTGCCTACATCAAAGTTACCTCGTTTTTCGTAGCCAGTTGCTTCAAGGATTTTTTTCAGTCCTAGGTCAGTTTGGACTCGATTTTGAAAGATTTCAGAGTCTTTAGTACTGCCAGACTACCAGAGAGGATGTAGATTCCTCCATTTCTAAGTCTTCTTTTTATGAACTTTTGTAAACAGTGATTTATAGCAAACTATTCTGCTTGGATGATGTAAGTCTTTCCTATGAACTTAACCAGTCAAAAGTTAGGTCCTCTTATTCCCAGTCCTGCTCCCTCCATTTGTTTAGACCTGTCTGTATACCATACAGATTAGTTGTTTGGCAGCCTTTCATTGTCTCTGTTCCATGCTTGGTGGCTATTTATAACTAGGTCAAATGGAACTATGAAGTCTAGTTTAGCTGGAATTTGATCCTTTGGTTTGGGCGAGTGACTCCAATAGAATAGTTTCCAAGATCTTCAAGTGACCAACCAAGTCGCCAGGTTTGAATGGTTTGTCTGGTAACAATAGTCTTGAGACCACTTAGTGCTGCTTCCGTCTTCACCCATATCTGCAGCGGAGTCGGCATTGCCTCTATTGCAGCTGTAAGGCGTGACGCCAGAGCTCCCGTTACTAAGAGCAGGCCAGCCTCTGAAATTTTTGAAATTTGCTTTGTGTTGAGGCTTGTTCTGTTTTAGCCACCAAACTTGGGATGCATATGTGACCATGGATTTAACCACAGTTTGGTGTATCCAATATGGCATCCTGGGATTCGTCCCTCATGTCTTTCCTACTAGTCTAATGCACGTCCACACTGCCATTGCGGCTCTCGAAAGAGTTCTTTCCAAGTGTGTGTTCCAGTTCAATTTTTGGTATAAGAAGATGCCTAAGTATTAACTTCATTGGAAAATTGTATTTGTGTTCCATTCAGAGTGGAATCTTTTAAATCTAGTTTCCTTTTGTTCGTGAATGGGACAAGAACTGACTTATGACGATTGACATTAAGCGCCTCTGTCTCACACTGGTTTCCTACTATATTTAGGTCTGTTTGCGCCAGGCTGGATGTTACAGCATCATGCTTAGCCTTTAGTGTTATGACAATATTGTCCACGTATCCTTGGATTTTGAATCCTGCTCCGCCCAATGTAGCCAGCAGATTTGATAGCACTCCTCCCCGAGAGTAACCTTTTGTCATCGTCACTGTTGCGTTGGTATTATTTATGGTAGTTGCGATAACAAGGCTTTTTAGCATTGATTTAATCCGTATTACAATGAGGAATTCTACTTCCCATTCTTATAGGGCCCGTTTGTTGTCAAAGGTACCCCTCTATATCAATGAATGTTAGGCTAAATGAAGATGGGTAGGGTTACTTCTTTGGCCACAAAAGTTTTTTCTATACCGCTCCACTAATGTATGTATGTACTTAGGAGTTAGAGAACGTTGCTCACTTACGTTAGAGTATAAAAGCTAGTTTTTTAATGTTCTAAAGGATAGTATTAGCAACCTATAATCGCTATTGTTCGACGCTTTCCGCGTGTTCAAGTTTTTGCCACACGCTTTAAAGCTCGATAAATAATCGGTGCAAATACGCCCTGGTATCAAGGCTGAATTTTATATATGTTATTCAAGTGATTATTTTATAATATTTTATGAGCAGCCAGACCGATTGAGGGGTCTATTATCCATCCAAAACGGTAAAAGATTCACTGTGAGTGCGAGCGTGAGGGCATTATCGGTACATGCGAGTGAGAGTAGCAATATATGAGTTTATCAGACAATTCAATTAAACAGAAGTCGTTTATTCATTCTAAAGAATTTTTAATATAATTATTTAATCATATTTTAACGATAATATATAAAATTAATTTTAATTTAATAAATTGGCATTAATGTATAAAATAATTTTAGCGTTTTAATGAATTTTGGTTCTTACTATAACTATGATAAAATTATACTTATAAGATGGAATGTTTCCAAAAATTATAAATGGAAAATCATTTAAATATCTTCATTGTAATCATTATCAAAGATTTCCATGTTTATTTCATACCAGTCATCTAATTGGATATTGAAAACATCATATATATATATATATATATATATATATATATATATATATATATATATATATATATATATATATATATATATATATATATATATATATATATATTTGATTTTAATTTCAGTCCTGGGAACATTGCTTGAAATTACACACTTCATTAAAATTAATATTTGTTTCTGTTCTGGTTTGGTAAATGCTATGCTATGATTAAGAAATCTGATGTCCTTAAATATATTGGGTGGTAGTTTCTTCCATAGATCTGGAGCTGCTTTTATATAGAAGTTTGTTTACACAATTTAAAAAAACGTTCTTTGCTCTCTAATAAAGTTTTGCGCAACATTTAAGAACATTGTGAACACAGGCACATCTTTTCCAATAGCAAAAAATGGAGATTTCCTAAATTTTATTTGGACAGTTCCTGTTCCTCTGAAAACTGACATATTTATATAATTTTAACAAAATTGCTTCATTATAGCCATCCTCTCTTAATTCGTAAGTGCACTTAAACTCTTCTGCTTTTAAAAAAGTGTTAAACATATTTTAAGCTTATTTTTAGTAAATTTATTTTTAAAAATCACTAACGAGGGGATCACGACTTTTAATTTTGAAAAAATTCTTCAAATAAGCGCGAACTAGGCCCGCTAGAACACATATCTGGGGTCAGTTTCAATATATGTATATATATATATATATATATATATATATATATATATATATATATATATATATATATATATATATATATATATATATATATATATATATATATATATATATATATATATATAGGTGTCACACCGATAACAAAAAACAGGGCCGATTTTGATCAAATTTTATGAGTACCTTCCCTTTGCAAGTGGCTTGGATAAGTTCGTTAGCCAGGAAAATCTGCCTGGGTTTTCCCAGAGAATTTTGTGTTTACTTTCGGAAAAATTGTGTATCTCCGGAGGTAACCAATTAAAAAATTGGAACCTATGATGAGCATTGATAGGTACACTTGGAGAACCCAAATCACCACAACGCATCTTTGTAAAGACCTGACGATCATTTCACTGACAAAGTTAGCGTCATCAGAGGATGAAAAATTCTAACAGTTAGATGTGTTGTGGTGATTTGGGTTCTCTAAGTATACTTACTGGAAGTAACAAAGTTATGGCAACCAAATTTTGTAAGCGGGTTTATACCATAAAAGGTGAACTACGTACCAAAATTTAGATCTGTAAGTTTAAAGACAACAAAGTGATAAGACATTTTTATCGGAAACATATTAAGTTTATTTTGGAAAATTTTTGTATATTTTCAAACAATAAAGTTATTTTGATAAAATATGGTACACTGTTTCTACTAAGTACTACTATGTTACTACCGTAACTCACTTGCTGCGTCCAGACTCTTAAGTTTTGTCTGAAATAAGTTTATGTGATCTCTCCGTAGCTATAAGTAGGAACGCATACAATCTAAAAATATTAGTTTTTTTACCGCAGAAAATTTTACAGGCCCAGTAGTGTATACTTCTTATTTAGTGCCCTATTTACAAAAACCCACATCATTTGCCAGCTATTTAAAGCAAAGCATTTAATTTTGTTTTCCCCATCTGTTTACTTCTTGCAGATTAACTAAACAACTTGCTGACAAATAAGAACTAATGAGACTTAGTTTGGAAAATCATCAATCTCGAGCGTTCTTTCATTCGGCGGCGCTCTCAGCAGAGCAACAATGATTGGTGCAAGAAGTTGAAAAGGGGAAAATCTAATATTTCACCATCAGCGAAGCCAGAGCTCTGGTTCTGGTTTGAAATTCAGGTTGGCTAAACTTGACAGCCGCTTAGTATTGATGTGTTTGATGGAATTGACGTCGGCTGTGAAATGTCACGGGGATTTTAATTCATCAAACTCTATATATATGCGTGCTCGTCATCCCGGTTCTTGATATATTACGTCTGTGAAAACATTACAAAAACTGACATATTGTTATCTGCTGCCGCTGCAAAGCTTTTACGTTCCAAATGCTGTATTATGCTAAATTACCTTTGTTTGGGAGATATACGGGTGTTCGAAAAGTTTCCCCTTTAGTAATTCATACCTCTTAATCATTAGCGTTTGATTTGTAGGTAGAACAGGTCATTGAACATTGGTTTTTGTTTTCCTTGCTTACAGAAAACAGGTTCATTAAAAACAAATAGTGATGTATATAATAGCTAATAGCAAACCAGTAATTTTTTCTTCTGTGTTTTTGTTTCTTTAACATCGGTCTATTTCCACGATTATGGTCATCATCAGCGCCATACAGCAGTTTCACCTCACTATCCTGGAAATTTTGCTGAACCCCCGCCTTTCTGTAAGGAGGGTAGGGATTTTTAACATGCCCAACATAGCAAGGGCACGGGACCGACTGCTTTACGCCCCCTCCCAAGGACGAAACGTGCAGCAAATTGCTCAAATACAATGCCACGACCTCGGTTGATGTTAATGTTACAGTATGTATTGAAAAAGTGAAAGGAGAAACCTGGGATCGAACCCAGTACCCTTCGGTTCAGAGGCACACGTTCTTACCGCTAAGCCACCGAGGGAGGCAGTTATTCGGCGAAGATTCTGCTAACTATACTAATAAATAGAAGAGCCAAAATCGAGAGTTGCCTCAATAAGGATCAATTCGGATTTAGAACCGGTTGAAGAACTAGAGAAGTATTGCCGATACTTAAAACAATAAGAAAAAGGACGATTGAGAAAAAGATGAATACCTTTATTGCTTTTAGTAAATTTTCGTAAAAAATTATACTATTGATGAGATCGCGACTTTTTAGTTTGAGAAATTTCTTTAAATGGCCTCGAACTAGGTCCCTTAGAACCCATATTTGGGGTCAGTTTCTATATTTATATCTTTATACACGTTTAGTCGCGAAATTAATTAACAAAGAAAATGTTATCGGAAACAACAACATTTAGAAATGAGAAAGCAGGAAAAAACTCGTTTACCTAGCATTGGGGCTGCAAATCACGAGGGGTCTAGATGGCGTTTTTAGGAAAGCTAATTTGCAACTAAAATTTTCGACAAAAAATACTTTTAAAATCTGCCAGGTAACCCAAAAAGACAAGCATAGTGTCGCTAAGATGTCGGAGATCTATGAAATAAGTTATCAAGATTGTAATCTTAAATACGCCAGGAAAACTTAAAGAACTATTGAAATTAGATGTAAAAAACATTTAGCACAACTAAGATACGGTACTATAGATAGATCTTGCGTGACGCGACATATTTGTGATAATAATCACAAGGTAACCTAAAATTAATCAGAATTGTTAGACAACCAGAACAGCTAAACGCTTTCGAAAGTGTATATATATATATATATATATATATATATATATATATATATATATATATATATATATATATATATATATATATATATATATATATATAGGGTGGCGCATTGAAAACGAAACAGACCAATTTGCGTCCAGTGAAATTTTTTTTAAAGAAACGCTGAAACACGTCAATTTTAATATTGAGGGGGACATGTTTTGACATAAGACTCAACTTTGTCACATCAACCCCTTAAGGGTGGTGATAACAACCCTTATATTTTAAATAGGGAACATGGATCGAGTGTTACATCATTTGAAAGCTCTTTCTTTTCTGAATTCAGCACACAAATTTTTTTGGGAGTTTTATCAACTCGTTTAAAAATTATTCACAGTTGGAGTTGCAAGAACGTATTTCATTCATTGTGACAAGAAATTCACTAATTAGTTAATTTTAGTTAAAAGAACTAAAAAACAAAACGAAACGGTCAAAAATGTTTATTCAGTTAAGTAAGTGTTCAAATTGTTGACCACCAACTTCCATACAAAAGTACAAATTTTGTTCAAAACGAGCTCTGACATTCTGGAGCATTTGTGGACGGCATTCTTCAACAATGCGTCGTCGTAATTCTTCCAGAGACTCCGGTTCTGTTGCGTAAATTCTACTCTTTAAATGGCCCCATAGAAAGAAGTCTAAAGGAGTTAAATCCGGTACCTCTACGCCTAATCAATTTATCTGGAAACTGTCTGTTCAAAAACTCCCTAACACGTTGTGAAAAATGCGGAGGAGCTCCATCTTTCTGAAACACTAATTGATTTTCCTGATAGCGATCATCATTTTCAACAATGTCAATTAGTAGAACGTAAACGATATCTTCTAGTAACTCCAAATACGTTTCGCCACTCAAATTGCTATCAAGAAAAATTGGTCCGAATAAACGGTCTCCAAAAATGCCAGTCCAGACATTCAATTTCTGTGGAGTTTGAGTGTGGACTTCGTGAAAATTTCTTGGATTATTAGCTGCCCAATAACGACAATTATGACGATTGACTGTAGAGTTTAATAAAAACGCCCACTCGTCGGAAAAACAGATATTGAACAGAAAGTTCCCATTATCAGCTATTCGTGCAGTCATAACTTCACAAAACTCCAGCCGCCGATCAATATCATCTTCATTCAGTTGTTGTACAAGATGAATTTTATACGGGAGAAATTTACGATGCTTCAAGATTCGCTGAATAGTTCTTCTTTTAATGTTTGAAACAGTGGCCAATTTTCTCGTGCTCAAAGTTGGGTCTGCAGCAATTTTTCCTAAAACTTCAATCTCAGTAGTCTCATTTCTAACCGGAAATTCACGTTCAGGATACCGTTTTTTGTTGGCTACTGAACCACTTTGTCGAAACTTAGCAACTAACGCCAAAATGTATTTTCTGTTAACATGTCTGTTCGGATGTCGTTCATTAAACAAATTTGCGGTACGGTTGGCAGTATTCGTTTTTGAAAAAAGAGTAATTATTTCAACTCTTTCTTTTATATAACACACCATTGTGAAATTAATTTTCGGTAGTACTATCGAGTATCAAACCGACCGATAAACTGAAATAATAAACCGCATTTCTCTCATTCCGATAAGAAATGTTCTGATAGTCAATTTTTCGTTTACAAACCAACAAAACATTGACTATCAGCACATTTCTTGTCGGAATGAGTGAAATGCGTTTTTGCATCTTCAACTGTGAATAATTTTTAAACGAGTTGATAAAACTTCAAAAAAAATTTGTGTGTTGAATTCAAAAAAAGAAAGAGCTTTCAAATGATGTAACACTCGACCCATGTTTCCTATTTAAAATATAAGGGTTGTTATCACCACCCTTAAGGGGTTGATGTGACAAAGTTGAGTTTTAAGTCAAAACATGTCAATATTAAAATTGACGTGTTTCAGCGTTTCTTAAAAAAAATTCACTGGGCGCAAATAAGTCTGTTTCGTTTTCAATGCGCCACCCTATATATATATATATATATATATATATATATATATATATATATATATATATATATATATATATATATATATATATATAGATATATATATATATATATATATATATATATATATATATATATATATATTATATATCACTAAATATAGTAATAATAAAAGTTTAATGAAAAGACTGGTCTGACTTTCCTGGCCAACGAACCTATCTAAGCAATTTACATCAGCCAAGATATAATCATTTACAGAATGCTTTTTGACATAGATGTAAAAAATGTTTACGTGAACATTTTCAAACAATTTATTTTTTATGACAACTCGTCATTTTTTTTACAAAGACTGACCAAGTAATCCTACACAAAAAATATCTAAACTCCTTATTACGAGCCAAACAAAGTTTCTTTACGCGAGTTTGCTAAACAGATATTTTTTTAAAACATGTTTTACGTGAATTCGCAAACATTATTTTACAATGACTTTTTATAAGAAAATTGGCAGAAATAATAACGTTATTTAAGTGTAATTTTAAAGTTTCATTTGACATTTGTGAAAACAATTTATCAACTACTTATACAGTGTGTCCAAGATAAGAAGGGCCACTATGGGGAGCTCCAAAACGGTAGCAGACACAGACTTGGTCAAATGGGAGAAAAGTTGCAAATCAAGAGCCCAAGAAATTGGCGGTTAGACATGTCCGAATTTTTTTTTGGTTTTTGAGATATTTTGAAAAATTTAGATTTTTCGATTTTACATATTATTTTTTTCTGGCCTCAATGGTGGACCTACACCAATACCGATGACATTTCTCCACAGCAACTTTTCATTTTCTTTACCTTAGCATTGACAATTTTTGAAACCGTCGTTTCGTCTTTGCGGGACCATCACCAACTTTTTTTTAATACGGCCCCAATTTTCTGATATCATATTCTAAAAGCCCTTTTTAGTTAAAATTAAGTGATGTGTCACACTTTGTGGCTTAGTATCATTTTAGTCTTTTTTTCTACCTTAATCAAGAAAACTCCTATTACGGACCTGCACATAGCCTTTAAACTTAAGTACTAAAGAAATAGCTATATCAATTAACACTTTATGTCATTTAGGCGTTCAAAAATAATCCAATGGATGAATTTAGGCAATAATTTAATAGAATAGACACAGAACGAATAAACTTAAATTAAAAAAGACAAAAGTGTGCTTTGAAAGATAAATGGATGTGACAATAGCCGTATTTGGACTGACAGTAACATTAATTTTTGACATTGGTTTCTTGTTTAATTTATTGTATAATAATTAGTAGCTTTTACTAGTAAATATGTTTTCTAACGAAGAAAGGTTTGTTATGTTGGCATGTTTCATCATCCAACCGAAATTGTTCTGTTGCGGAGCCTATGTATTTGTGGAAATATTCGGAAAGAAGACAGCCAAATAAAAGGGTGTGAAGTCCAGCGATGAGGAAGGCACTACATAATGTTTTGTTAGCAGTAACTGAGGATCCCGGTACATCAGTCCAGCGATGAGGAAGGCACTACATAATGTTTTGTTAGCAGTAACTGAGGATCCCGGTACATCAGTCCGGCGGATTACGAAAACAAAAATTACATCTGTAGAAGTACAGAATTTGTAAAGGACTCAGACCAGGTGATTTAGAACGACGTCGCTTGTGAGTGGTACACAAGAAAATTCCAGGAAAACATTAATTTTCCATGTAAAATAATATGGTCTGAGAGAGCATATGGTATTTTTAATATAAAAAATCTTTATTATTGGTCTGAAACCAATCAACGCTCAAATAAAACGTCGAGTCATCAACACCATTGTGCTTTCAATTTGTGGGCTGGTATCTTCGGTACAACGATTGTAGGATCGTTTCTTACCATCATACCTTAACATCAAAGCGCTACTTACATTTGCTAGTAAACGATTAAGAGGATGCTGTCAATAACATACCTCTGGAGAGAGTTCGCGAGTGTTGGATACAGCAGGATGGGGCACATGCACATAATTCCAGAGCAGTTTGGGAATATCTTTCAAGGCGATTTCCAGATAAGGTAATAAGCACGTTTTCAGAACCATCCTGGTCAGCACGTTTACCAGACATAAACCCGCTTGATTTTTCCGTATGGGGATACGTTAAGAATCATGTATATCAGCAAAATTTTTCTACAGAACAAGAACTGAGGTTAGTTCTGGAAGCATTTGCCAGTATTACTCCACAAATGTTGATTAGGGTTTTAGAATTGACAGTTAGAAGGTGCTATTTGTGCTTGGAAATAGCAACTTTTCTCTAATTTAACCGACCTTGTAGCTTTTCAAATAAAAAAGATACACATACACAGAAGGATACTTGGTGCACCCTGTATAGTTTCGCGCAAATGAAATAAATAAATTAAATACTTTGTAAAGCGACTATAGAGCAAAATCCCGAAACAGGTTAGTTTTAGTGAATTTTGTTTGAAAAAAATCACTAATGAGGAGATCCCGACTTTTGAATTTTGAAAAAAATTCTTCAAATGAGCGCTAATTAGGCCCCAAAGAACACATATCCGGGGTCAGTTTAAATTTATATATATATATATATATATATATATATATATATATATATATATATATATATATATATATATATATATATATATATATATATATATATATATATAACACACCGATAACTCAAAAAATAATGGGCCCATTTTGATTACATTTGTCGAATAAATTCCTTTTGCAAATGGCTTGGATAAGTTCGTTAGCCAGGAAAATCTGCCCAGGTTTTCCCGGAAAATGTTGTGTTTTCTTTCGAAAAAAAAATTATATATCCGGAATTAACAAAGTAAGGGCAACCAAATTTGGTACACGGGTCTACATCCTTATAGGTAAGTTACCTACCAAAATTTAGCTATGTAGGTCAAAAAACAAAAAGTTATAGGCATTCAAAGAAAAATAAATTGGGGTTTTCCTTAAAACGTCAAAGTGGCGATTTAAAATGTCAAAATTGGCAACATTTAGGCAAATAACTTGAATCTAATACGGGCTATGGAAATAAAATGTCTCAAGAAGGATGTTTTACAAACCCTGAAGTCTTAGTTTCAACCGTCATTGTCCTTCATTTTACTAAAATATTTCCAGAAAATTCATTTCAAATAGACCTTTTCTCCGATGCTTGGCAGTAGCCTTAGCTATAGAGTTTATCGTTTAATGGTATATAATTTTTGTTGAATTTTCGTAAAAAATCAATAAAGCTCAATATATCCGTTATTATACAAGATAAAATTTGTATATATTAATTATAGGGTGTCTCGAGCTACATCTTAAAATAATATTTCTACAATCACAGGGTGGCCCATAAGTCGTTGGTGATACAAATTTTCTTTTTTTCAACCAAACACGCCTTATGTTATTGCGTTTTTGCATTTTCCATCGAAATATAATGCATGTTTGTAAGAAAAAAAATTCTGGACGCAGCAAGTGCGTTATGGTAGCGAATTTTGATCAAATGCTTCATATTTGAACAGCTCAATTTGCTATTAACCTATAAGGTTGACCAAGAAACGAGTTTTTTTCGGGAACACTTTAAGTTTACTTTTGTACATTTTCACACAATAAAATTACTTTGATGAAACATGGCACATTGTTTTTACTATATAGGTTATACTGGTAACCAAATTTGATGCCTGCTTTATTAAGAAAACACACATATTTGTTATTAAAAACATTTTTATGAAAATTAACTACCGTAACGCACTTGCTGCGTCCAGAATTTTTTATATTTAGACGTACGATCCCAAATATTTCATTTACTTTCCAGGCATAGCAACAAAAAAATTCTCAAAGTAAGCCAAGAAAAAAAAGTGCAATAACGCACAGATTTTTATTAGTAAAATCATTTAAGCTTTTCTAACCTGTTTTGTAGTGTAAGTTTCTAGGAGTATCGATAGAATCAATACATTTTATTTGATGGCGTGTCTCTATAACACTTTACATTTACTAGAGGCGGCTGTAAGTGAGAACAAAGTTTCTACATTATTCACATCGACTCGCTTCCCAAAAAAATTGACATCGAGAAATATTAACGCATATCTTGGAACAGGAAAGCTCTACATCACCTGATAAATATTCAAAACATTGCTGTATATTTCCCGAAGTGCACTGTGATAAAACAAATAAACTATCTCTATAGTGCTGAGCGTTTACATATAAAACAGGGTAAAACGTTTTGTTATGTCCAGAGGGAGAAATATGATATGAGCAAGAAACCTTACTTTAATAGTGCTTTCATATCTCACTTGTTAGATGTAAGAACTGACACTGACATGTGACACGTCCCATAAGAACACACTGTCCATCAGATAACACCTTCCGGGTTTACTCGAATACTCTATGATACTGCAGATATATACTGTGAAGGGTCACAGATACATATTTATATCGCTAATCATACATACTGGAGGGTGGTCCCTTGTTAAAGTCCATGCCACACATTTAAGCTTATCTAAATTTATGTTTTGTTATTACACTTATTTGAATACAGATGTAGATACCTCTTCCTCTGGCTTCACAATGTTTGTTTTCTTCTCTGCAAGCCGTTTCGCCTTTTACTGATTTAAATGAAACTTAGCACAGCTCTTGATTTTGTTAATATCGTGAACGAGTTCGTAAGTCAGCTATAACGGACATAACTTTTCTCCCAAAAATATACAAGAATATTTTTGAATACACTTTATTAGTGAATTTTCTTAAAAAAAATTCACTAATGAGGATATCCCGACTTTCTTTCGAATTTTGAAAAAATTTCTTCAAATGAGCGCTATTTAGGACCCCCAGAACCCAAATCCGAGGTCAGTTTCAGACTTTATATGTTTATATATATATATATATATATATATATATATATATATATATATATATATATATATATATATATATATATATATATATAATATATTTATGTGTCACACCTATAACTTAAAAAATAATAGACCGATTTTGATAAAATTTGGCACATACCTTCCTTTCGCAAGTCGCTTGGATAAGTTCGTTAGCCAAGAAAATCCGCCGAGGTTTTCCCGGAAAATTTTGTATTTTCTTTCGAAAAAAATCGTTGTTTTCTTTCGAAAAAAATTTATATCTCCAAAATTAACAAAGTAAGGGCAACAAAATTTTATACGCGAATTTATATCATCATAGGCAAGTTACTTACCAAAATTTAGCTCTGTAGGTCAAAAGAGAAAAAAGTTATAGGCATTTAAACAAAAATAAATTGGGGTTTTTCACAAAACGTCAAAGTTGCGATTTAAACGTCAAAATTGGCAACATTTAGGAAAAGAACTTGAATCTAATACGGGCTATGAAAATAAAATGTCTCAAGAAGAATGTTTTACAAACCCTGAAGTCTTAGTTTCAACCGTCATTGTCCTTCATTTTAATAAAATGTTTCCAGAAAATTTATTTCAAATAGACCCTTTCTCTGATGCGTGGCAGTAGCCTTAGCTACAGAGTTTATCGTTAATAGTATATAATTTTTGTAGAATTTTCGTTAAAAAAATCAATAAAGCTCAATATATCTGTTATTATACCAAATATGAAAAAAATTTGTATATATTAATTATAGTGTGTCTTGAGCTACATCTTAAAAAATTATTTCTACAATTACAGGGTGGCCCATAAGTCGTTGTTGATACAAATTTTCTTTTTTTTTTAATCAAACACGCCTTATGTTATTGCATTTTTGCATTTTCCATCGAAATATAATGCATGTTTGTAAGAACAAAAATTCTGGACGCAGTAAGTGCGTTATGGTAGCGAATTTTGATCAAATGCTTAATATTTGAAGAGCTCAATTTGCTATTAACCTATAAGGTTGACCAAAAAACGAGTTTTTTCGGGAACACTTTAAGTTTACTTTCGGAAATTTTTGTACATTTTCAAACAATAAAGTTATTTTGATGAAACATGGCACATTGTTTTTTGCTATATAGATTATACTGGTAACCAAAATTGATGCCTGCTTTCTTAAAAAAAACACACATTATTGCTATTAAAAAATAGTTTTATGAAAATTCACTACCATAACGCACTTGCTGCGTCCAGAGTTTTTTTTAAGTATAAGAGTAACTGGAATGACACTTTAGATGTAGCTAGAAATGGTGTCAATAAGTTGTAAATTTTACGTGGTTTAGTTCACAAAGTTTGGAGTTTTTCCAAATAAAAAATAAAAAAATCTCTGGACGCAGCAAGTGCGTTATGGTAGCGAATTTTCTTTAAAATATTTTTAATAGCAAATGTCTTTCTTTGATGAAAGCAGGCATAAAACTTGGTTGTCTATATAGTAGAAACAATGTACCATATTTCATCGAAAGGCAGGTTTCTGAAAACAGTTTTTTGAAAAGCGTTCGGGGACTAAACTGCAAATTTACCGAAAATTCGCTACCAAAACGCCCTTACTGTGTCCAGATTTTTTTCTTACAAACGCATCATATTTCGATAAAAATTGCAAAAATGCATTAACGAATTTGTTTTACGAAAATTAGTTAAAAACAAACTATACACCCCAACTCACTCCTGGTCTCGTAGCTTCCTTGGGGGGTGTGACCAAGAAATTTTTCTTACGGTTTGTGGAACCAGGGGGGCCTAAACAGGTTTCTGAAAACAGTTTTTTGAAAAGCGTTCGGGAGCTAAACTGCAAATTTACCGAAAATTCGCTACCAAAACGCACTTACTGCGTCCAGATTTTTTTCTTACAAACGCATCATATTTCGATAAAAAATGCAAAAATGCATTAACGAATTTGTTCTACGAAAATTTGCTAAAAAAATTAAACACCCCTACTCATTTCTGGTCCCGTAACTTCCTTGGGGGGTGTGAAGAAGAAATTTTTCTTGGGGTTTGTGGAACCAGGGGGGGGCTTAGGCAGGTTTCTGTGTGTGTGTGTGTTTTTGTTTCTTTAACGTCGGCCTATTTCCGCGACTATGGCCAATCACCGACGCCAGGGAGCAGTTTCACCTCACTATCCTGGAAATTTTGCCGAACCCCTGTCTTTCTGTAAGGAGGGTAGGGATCTTTAACGTGCCCAACATCGCATGGACACGGGACCGACGGCTTTACGCCCCCTCCGAAGGGCGGAACGTGCAGACATTCAACTTGCTCAAATACAATGCCAGAACCTCGGTTGATGTTAATTGTACAGTATGTACTGAAAAAGTGAAAGGAGTACGCCGGGATCGAACCCAGTACCCTTCGGTTCAAAGGCACACGTTCTTACCTCTGAACCACCGAGGTTCTTAGGCAGGTTTCTGAAAACAGTTTTTTGAAAAGCGTTCGGGAGCTAAACTGCAAATTTACCGAAAATTCGCTACCAAAACGCACTTACTGCGTTCAGATTTTTTTCTTACAAACGCGTGATATTTCGATAAAAAATGCAAAAATGCATTAACGAATTTATTCTACGAAAATTAGCTAAAAAAATTATACACCCCTACTCACTCCTGGTCCCGTAACTTCCTTGGGGGTGTGAACAAGAAATTGTTCTTGGGGTTCGTGGATCCAGGGGGGACCTAGGCAGGTTTCTGAAAACAGTTTTTTGAAAAGCGTTCGGGAGCTAAACTGCAAATTTACCGAAAATTCGCTACCAAAACGCACTAACTGCGTTCAGATTTTTTTCTTACAAACGCATCATATTTCGATAAAAAATGCAAAAATGCATTAACGAATTTATTCTACGAAAATTAGCTAAAAAAATTATACACCCCTACTCACTCCTGGTCCCGTAACTTCCTTGGGGGTGTGAACAAGAAATTTTTCTTGGGGTTTGTGGATCCAGGGGGGACCTAGGCAGGTTTCTGAAAACAGTTTTTTGAAAAGCGTTCGGGAGCTTAACTGCAAATTTACCGAAAATTCGCTACCAAAACGCACTTACTGCGTTCAGATTTTTTTTCTTACAAACGCATCATATTTCGATAAAAAAATGCAAAAATGCTTTAACGAATTTGTTCTACGAAAATTAGCTTAAAAACAATTATAGACCGTTAAACCATAAACTTCACTAAACCTACAAATAAATATCCAAAAAGGCACCAACTTAACTAAACCGACAGCCAAAGCATCAAAGAAGGGGTCTATTTGAAAGGAATATTTTGTAAATATTTCAGTAAAATGAAGGGCAATGACGGTTGAATCGGAAACTTAAGGGTTCGCAGAACACTCTTCTTGCAACATTTTCTTTTCACAACCGGTATTTTTTTCACATTATTTGCCTAAACATTGCCAATTTTGACGTTTAAAATTGCGAGTTTGACGATTTGTGGAAAACTCCAAAATTTGTTTCTTTAACTACCCATAACTTCTTTGTCTTTAAAGCTATGGACCTAAATTTTGGTACAGAGTTCACTCTTTTTAATACAAACACGCGTACCAAATGGTTGCCCTTACTTTGTTATTTACGGAGATATGAATTTTTTTAGGAATAAAACACAAAATTTTCCGGGAAAACCTGGTCCGATTTTCCTGGCTAACGAACTTATCTAAGCCACTTGCAAAAGGAAGGTACTCACCAAATTTGATCAAGATTGGTTCATTATTTTTTGAGTTATCGGTCCGATATATATATATATATATATATATATATATATATATATATATATATATATATATATATATATATATATATATATATATATATATATATATATAAACACAGATTTCCTCGTTAGCGAATTGAAATTCGCTAAAATGAAAATCCATGAACTAAAACGACTTTAGTAGTTAATGTTAAAAGCCTGATAAAGACAGAGTAGTCAGCTTCTATGTGTAGATTGATAGTTTTTACAAGCATACATCATTATTCAACAATAATCGAACAATACAAATAACACGCGTAAACTATACTACCCAAACTAGCGATCGAGAAATCTCGACCACTAAAATCTCCAAAACCTTTTAGCCTCTACTCACACGGGGATACCCAGATCTCGAAACGACTGCAATACTCGGCGACTAAGAGACGTGTCATACGTAATCAAGCGGCGCTACTCAGATGGGGATATTCCAGTCGTGAAGACTAGGATACGGCGGTACCTAAAGACTAGGAGACTCGACGTGCTAGTCTCGTAGTCGCTCAGTTGCCTTGTTTAGAGCACTGTTTAATACATATTTTGAGATGAGTGAACAGGCGTTTAATTTAAAATTTGTGAGTGAAGTGGAAAAGTTTCCAGTTTTGTATAATTATAAGCTGAAAGACTATTCAAAAAAAGATGTGACGGAAAAGGCGTGGAACGAAATAGCCAAGGAAGTTAAGCTCTCAGGTGAGTTAACACATATCCTTGAGTAAATTAATAAAAAAATATCCAATTTTTTTATGAAACGTTTATTATAAGATTTTTATAATTATTTAAAACTGTGGTTTAAGTACAATAATGAGAATGACACCATCAAATGTTGATGCAGTACTTCCACTGCCATGGGAGGGAACCACGAGGTGTTAGAAAATAATTTGCTAAATAATTCCTAAGTCCTCTCTGGTACTGTTTATAATTAAAATAAGTGGAACCGGACCCTGGTAATTTTTCGATGCGAATGTGCTTCCCATCCAACGCTCCCAAGCAATTTGGTAAATTCCACAATGAATGAAAACGTTGAGAAATTGTTCTCCACTGCACTTCGTCTGGAATAGGCATGTAGATATGATTCAGCACTTCCCAAATTAATTTGGTAGTTTCCCTTACGATGTAAATAACTGTAGTCTGTCCTCTTGCAAAGTACAATGAGAGTGATGTAAAAGTACAGCCCGTTGCTAGATATCTGCAATAAATAATAATTATGTTGAATGACCTCCCAAACAGCTGAAAGCTAGAATACAAAAACTAGTTTTCCTTCATTAATTACGTTAATAGTGGAGTTAGTAATTCGTATTTATATCTTTTTAGTGAGCGAGTGCAAGGAGAAGTGGAAAAATCTGCGCTCCGTATTTGTACGACACCTAAAGCCAACACGAAGCGGTTCAAGTGCAAGTAGAAAAAAACCTTATTACTTGGCAGAGGCTATGCAGTTTGCACTGCCTTTTATTAGAACAGTTGCAAACCCAGAAGGAAATATACCTAAAGTATCTAATGAGCTACAGTCTACCCTTACTGCGGTGTCTCAAGAGGTGCTAAACGCACCTTTACAAGACACATTCCCCTCTGATGAGGAGGAAGAAAATAGCACAACTGCATCCCTACCGCCACCAATAATTTCTACTTCACCTCCTTTGGTTATAGAAGATTCTTCTCAAAAAAAAACGCAAGCGAAAAACTTTAAGCGATGTGGACAAATCGTTTAAAGATTTTATGGACGCAAAAAGAAAAAAAATTGATAACGAAGGAAAAGATCCACAAGGGAAGAGAATGTACCTTTTGAGTTTGCTGCCAGAAATCGAACCTTTAACTGAAGCTCAGATGCGGTCATTTAGACGTGGGGTACTACGTCTGATTGATGAGATCAGGGAGGAAGAATTGCAATCCATTCAGCCAGCTCACACAGCTATACACTATTCACCACATCCGTCTTCTTCATCATCATATAATGACGCAGCTTCCTTCCCGCAGGAAAACGTCATGCCACCAGTGGACGAACAAGGGCTGGCCACTTCGCAAAATTATTTTCAAGTGGTTCGAGAGGTGCTGGAGTATTCCAATGTTTGAGTTAACTTTTTATTATTATAACGTTTGCGTTAGATATTAAAGGAATGACATAAGTACATTGCGATTTTCACTTACTTACCTCAATGTTATTAGAACTCGTTCCTCAGGGCTTACACATTCCCTCATGTTGGTGTCTTTATAATGAATAGCGGGAGTGATCAGCTGAGTTAGCTTTTGGTAGGTATCTTTTCTCATTCTATAGAATGCAAGGAACTTGGAATCTGATTCCTGCAATTATTTTGCAGCAACAAATAATCTACAATGTATGTTTCTTTCAATGTATGGATGTAACCAGAACCTTTTAATTGTTCTCTTTCTGTGGCGGTAATAATAATATTGAATAATGATATCCTCATCACTACTACTATCACTAGACATCTTACCGTTATATATTGAAATTATAAGCGCATAAATAAAGAAACGTACTTATTCCACACTCGGCAGTGACTGAATACTGATTTTATCAT
The DNA here is from genome assembly GCA_964006375.1 of Tillus elongatus. Lineage (NCBI taxonomy): Eukaryota > Metazoa > Arthropoda > Insecta > Coleoptera > Cleridae > Tillus > Tillus elongatus. The sequence goes on along the minus strand of OZ023268.1, from coordinate 100,208,038 downwards.
TTTTGATCGGAAACTCGCAGTTTCAGTCTCGACCGTGTGAGGATAACGGGCAGCCACAGTCTTTGAGTCTCAAAGTCTCCGTATCCAAGTCTCCCGGTATCCGAGATTTGAATATCCCTGTGTGAGTAGTGCCTTAAATTGTTTGTCAACAATTACCACGTTATAATGATAGACGGCATGAAATTAAAAATTTGTGAGGTGATTGTTTATACTATTATATAGACTATATATGTAGCTTGATGATGAATATTCAAAACGGTCCCAGTTCAAGTTTTAGACTGAAAATATAGTATACGGGGTGTTTTTCAAAAGAAGCTCACCCGAATAACATTTTTATTTTTTAAATAATAAATAAGAAAAATGAAATTTGGTATGTCAGTATATGACAAATTCTGAAACTTTTGATTTTTAAATTGGACCTCCGGTATTTTTTGATTTATTTGGTAGAAAATGACATTCTGAATTCAGTAATTCTGACACCTTATATGCCAACTTTTGACATTTTCGGTTAAAAAATAATATTCTAAATTTTAATATAGGATCTATGGCTATGTTAAAACCCTTATTAGTGAATTTTCATTAAGAAAATTCACTAATAGAGAGGTATCGATGGTGAGACTTTCGGAAAATTTCTTCAAGTGAGCGCGAATTAGGGCCTCTGTTGGACCAAATTTAAGAATTACCCTTATTTTGCTAATGGTTTGAATGAGTTCGTTCATAAAATCTTAACTGCCAATTTTAGTGAATTTTCTTAGAAAAAATTCACTATTGAGGGGATCTCGACTTTTGAATTTTGAAAAAATTTCTTCAAATGAGCGCGATCTAGGACCCCTAGAACCCATATCCGGGGTCAGTTTCAATTTATATATATATATATATATATATATATATATATATATATATATATATATATATATATATATATATATATATATATATATATATATATATATATATATATATATATATATTTATATATATATATATATATATATATATATATATATATATATATATATATATATATATATATATATGTGTATGTATGTATCACACCGATAATTCAAAAAATAATTGGCCGATTTTGATAAAATTTGGCATGTACCTTTCTTTTGTAAATGGCTTGGATAAGTTCGTTAGTCAGGAAAATCGGACGAGGTTTTCCGGGAAAATTTTGAGTTTTCATTCGAAAGAAATTCTTATCTCGGAAAGTAATAAGCCGATTTTAATAAAATATTTGGCATGTACCTTTCTTTTGTAAATGGCTTTGACAAGTTTGTTAGTCAGGAAAATCGGACGAGGTTTTCCGGGAAAATTTTGAGTTTTTATTCGAAAATAATTTTTATCTCAAAGAATAATAGGCCGATTTTGATAAAATTTGCTATGTAACTTCCTTTTATAAATGACTTTGACAAGTTCGTTAATCAAAAAAATCGGACGAGGTTTTCCGGGAAAATTTTGAGTTTTCATTTGAAAAAAAATTTTATCTTAAAAAATAAAAAATCTATGATAACCAAAATTGGTAGGTAGGTTTACGATATAAAAAGTAAACTATACTCCGGAATTTAGATTTCTATGTTACAAGAAAAAAAAGTTATAATAAAATATTTTGTGCCAGATCATTTCTATGAAAATTCACTACCATAACGCACTTGCTGCGTCCAGGCTTTTTCTTAATAAAAAATTAAAACAATATTTTTTCAAACACAATATCTCACAAATTGTCAACGTGATTGAAACGAATATTTACGACTTAAAAGAACATCGACAGACGTGGTTGTGTACCAATTTTCAAGTAGTTTGATCAAAGGAAAATAAAGTTATTCGAAATTAATAATAAAATAATCCTCGACATCACTTCAGATTCTGTAATGCAATATCTACACTGTTGGACAAAGACAGATGACGTTATATGTACTGCTATAATATTTAAATAAATCGTAGATACAAATCTAAACAATAGAAGTTGTCGGAATATGTCAGCCGGAGAACGTTCTGAGAGATACGACAGGGTCGCCACCTCGGTGCAGGACCAGGTAGTACAATAACTCTAGTTTACACAAAATTTTATAGATAGAGCTATGTACAATAAAGTACAATCAACTACCAATAATTGTGTAAACTGTCAGCCTTGGACCAGTTCTTTCGTAATACCGGGACAAAGTTTGCATCTAAAAGCGATACATTTTAGCATGCGAATGTATACTATAAATAACAAATTTTAGGACGCAGCAAGTGCGTTATAGTAGTGAATTTTCATAAGAATGGTACCCTATTAGTAAGATATATTATCAAAACTAATTCTTTAAATTTAAATGGACTTTGGAGGTCGGTTTTAGAGTCCCAGTTAGCGATTATTTGAAAAAAATAATTATATGGAGCTAAAAAATTAAAATTTGGTCTTAGATATAATATGTAAGTACTGCAAGTGCCTTTAAAAAATTGTGTTACAAATTTCATTAAGGTTACAAAAGTTTTTCAGAAAAAAATAATTATTTACAAAGGGAATGTACCTGTCAAATTATAAATGTGGCAGGTATTTTTCCTTATTAATTGTTTGGATCGTTTTGTTTTAGTCAACCCATGCAGTTTTTACAAACAATAAACGACAAAAAAGTTTTTTTATGTTATGGTAGAAAATTTTTGTAAAAATATTTCAAATACAAATATGTTTCAATGACCGACGAGCTAGTCACAATTCAGCTGGTTCTGTAATTAGCCGTTTACTTACATTTACTCTTTGGATATAATATAAAATTTGCTGAGTCAGCAAGTTGCCGTCTGTATAACTACTACATAAGCAAAGAATTTATTAGCTAGCATATGTGGTTCAGTAATATAACGCTCGCAGGATACGCGGGCGTTCCGGGTTCGGTTCCCCCGGATGCACGTAATATTATTTTTTGTTTTATTAACTTCGGTAGAAACAATAGTGCCCAGATTTCATACGTTTGGATTAAGATCTCGTTTTTCCATAAAACGTCTGGACAACTTTGTCACCTTTGAGTCTAAAATTATAATTTTCAACATACATTTTTGATTGTTGATATTATAATGAATTTTTGATTATGAGAGAATTTGTTTTTAAAAATTTTGTTGTTGGAAAAACCGGGTCCATTAGGTTGACTAAAACTAAATAGATGATTAATTTGGAAAATACCTGCTACGTTTATAAATTGGCAGATACATTCCTTTTCTAAAAATGGATTAAATTTTCTTCTGGAAAGATTTTGTAACTTTAATAAAATTTTCAATCTTTAGAGAGAGCTACAGTACTTATATACCAACTTTTAACATGCTAACTTCATAGAAAATTGAGTTTTTGGCATTTAAAGTTTTATTCTCAAACGGAGCTGAAACAAAAGATTTAAAAATTTTATAATGATAATAGAGAGATATCGATGGTAACACTTTAGAAAAATTTCTTAAAATTAGCGCGCATTAGGACCTCTAAAACCGATTTCAAGGTTTGTTTAAATTTGAAGTATTAATTTTAGAAATGTCGCGTTCTAATTGTGTACTATTATTGTGAAAATTAACTACCACAACGCACTTGCTGCATCCCGAATCTTTTTTTATTATATACTAACATGTATTTTGCTAGGAAACGTTTATAATTTTATCGAGGGAAGACTGAGTTTACGCTTATGCTCTGCCTAAAAAACATTTTTAGATAAAAACTACAGGACGTTTAAAATATATATTCAAACCTGGGAAATATGAAATTCAAAAAGTTCACTTTTTTCAAAAGATACACGCTGTATATTTTTATGCCATATTAAAGAGAATCAAAAACCCCAAAACTTCTTTTAAGTATCTTATGTATATCTATATTTTACTGTTTTTGAGTTATCTTGATTTTTCTATTTTATTTAATATCTACCTCAATCATATTTATTGTTATTATTCGTAGTAGCCAAGAAAATTGAAAATAGAAAATAAGAGAGACAAACTGTTGTAATAAATACTAAAAACTACAAACACTAGAATCACTGACAAGGATACAAATTACAACGGCAACGGAAAATATACGTTAATAATAAGAACTTACTATAAAATAAACGAAAATATTTTTATATAAGTCTGTTTGTGGGTCCCTAGGCGACAAAGTATCCATGTTTTCGACCTTAATAGTTTTATAAGAAAAAAAGTCTGAACGCAGCAAGTGCGTTATGGTAGTGAATTTTCATAAAAAATGTTTTTAGAATCAAATCTGTCTTTTTGTTAATGCAATCTGGCATCAGATTTGGTTAACAGTATAATTATAAATAATGTAGGTACCATCTTTCATCAAAATAACTCTACTGTTTGCAAAAGTAAAAAAAAAATCCAAAAATAAACGCAAAGTGTGAAAAACTTATCCGCGAAAAACCAAATTTCCAAAAAAATATGCATATGTGTTTTAGGAGGCCTAGTTCACGCTTTAAAGGAATCTTTTCAAAATTCAGAAGTCGCTCTCGTCACTATAGAATTTTTTCTACGAAAATTCACAACAAGAAAATTTGTATCACCAATGACTAATGGGTTACCTGTCCTTGTCAAGATAATTTTATAAGATGCAGCTCAAGACACCCTATAATTATCATATACAATTTGTTCTCGTATCTTGTATAGTAACGGATATATTCCAATTTATGGAGGAGCAAATCGTGAGGAACTTTATCTAACCTTTGCTAAAGTAAAGATAGATTACATTTACAGACTCTTCATTGTCCAGTAATCTAGACCAGCCACTAATGGAACATATGGGGTTGGTCACGACGGATCTACCTGCAACAAAGATATGCTGCGAATGCTGTATAATACCACACTCTATAAGAAAAGGCACCAATTGTTTAACAATAATCCTTTCTAAATCTTTCAAATTAAGGGAGTAGGACTCACGGGCCAATGGTTGCCCGGAGAAAGTTTGTTTCCTTTTCTGAAAATGACTAACATCCGCCGTAGACTAAACCTTAGAAATATAACTACTAGTGAATTACTTTTTTAAAATCAGATAAATAGGGTAGCAAAGTTGATGATAACAGTGTTTCAATAGTCTAGATGATATATTGTCAGGTTCAGTTACTAAATTGGTTGAAAGGGATAGCAATTCTTGTTCAACACGAGATAGCGTTATATCAATTTCCAAAATAAGAGTAACAGGCTCAAAACTGTAAAACACTGACAAGAAATCGGAAATTCCGGTCGTAAAGACGGTAGAAAAGTGCTCAGTGAGTACATCAGCGGTCTCTGTGTCACTCCGGCTGAGAGTACCATCTGGTTTGCACAATAGGGATACTGAAACTCTGGAAGAAACGGTTTGAGAACATATGAATAAAATCTTTTGAGATTGTCAATGAGACCAAACTTATATTCGGTTCTGGCCCTATGAATATTAACGCTTAGCAGATTAGAGAAATGGCGATGCCGCTGAAAATCCCCCGGCGATCCCAGGTACGCTGAAACCTCTTCCAAAGTTATCTCCTAAATTTAATCTGATACAGAAGCCTGTGAGACAATCAAGGTTTGAGAGGACTGCTGCGACGAGTGAAGACTCGAACGTTCGCATCTATCACAGATTGCAGGGTTGACTGAAAGAAATGCCACTGATCGTTCACAGCATCCAAGGCCCCAGAGGTATCCAATCGACGATAGAAAATGCACCACGCCATCGTAATCTGTTTTGAGCCCAAAACTGTAATATCCATCAATTCTTGGTGATCAAGGTTATATTTTTGTTCTGTCGCGGTTTAGAAAACCCATCAAAATTTCTTACGTTTCTTTTCAGTCTTTGAAACATTGTAACAAATGGCTGTGCTCGTTCTGGATATTGATGTCCCTAAAGTTGACTGGCAGCTTCCGGATTTCTATTACATCCGATCACCTGATAAAACATTTTAACATATCGTTTTTTTCATAGCTTTGATACATTTTTAATGTTCGAACACAGAATATGCTCAAATTCGACATCTCTCAGACCAATTTGTAAGCCGCAAACTTTGTTTCCTTTACAGTAATTGAACATTAGCGCTATTAGCTTGTAAGGCTATTTGATTTTACAGTTAATTTATTTTAAAGCCTTATATATCGTAAAGTGCCGGATGTAGATATAGAGCATTATATATTTTTGAAAAGAGGATGTTAAGAACTACAAGAAAATGTAAAACTATACCGGGTGTCCCATAAGCCAACATGTTTTTGGGCAATAACAAATGTTTCAATAACCCTGTGTTAAAACGAACCACACCAGCTTATTCTACATCAAACACTGCTGTAGGGCAATTCTGTCAGAAATAAATTATCTTTAAAAACAAAAAACTTATAGGACATCAAAGAAATCGACTAAATTCGAGAAAAGACCTCTAGCAGCAAAAGTACCAAAATTTTGTTTGCGCCAGTGAGTTTCTCATAAAATTTGAGCCCGCAAGGCGGCGGTCAATTTTTTCTATCTCTGACAGAAACATGAGTTTCCACAAGAAAGCGTCTACTTTGCGCACCCCCCCCGCCCCCCGTCCAGTCCAAAGGAATTTAAAATGCGCATACTTAGTAACTATTAATTATAATATATAAGTTTTATTTAAAAAGTTCTACATAAACTTAGTTTATACAATAGTTAAGTCAGCCTGTATATTTTACACAATTTATACATACATAATTTATGTGAATTATCACCTAATAAATCTTTTCCGTCCAGTATCAGGGAAATGATACCCGAAAAGAACCTCGTGCGTAGACTAGCTCAACGCACCGGAACCCCCCCTGACAAACGAGACGCAAACAGACTCATCAAACAAGTACGATCCGCCCTACAAGAACTCCGCAACAATCGTTGGGAGGAGCGACTACAAACCCTGTCTACCCAAGACAATTTCGTCTGGCAAATGGCAAAAGCCCTTCGCTCTCAAAAACTTCCGATATCCCCGCTTCACGGCCGTAACGGTGTCGTATACACGGATGCGGAGAAAGCTACTGCATTCGCAGATCATCTGGAGTTGCAATTCAGCCCGAATTATAACAACGTTGATCTGTCGCACGTAGCAAGAACGCACCGCTACGTTAGGAGTGCGCTTCGCGCCACCCCAGATACAACTATCGAGCCCACAACTTTCAAAGAAGTTTCCCAAATAATCAGTGCATTAAAAAATAGGAAAGCTCCGGGATACGATGGAATCTCCAACGTAGCCCTGAAAAACCTTCCCGCAAAGCCGTTGTATTCCTAGTTACGATTATGAATGCCATGCTGCGATTTCAACATTTTCCTTCCATGTGGAAACTTGCCGGCATTATCAACATCCCGAAACCCAGCAAAGATCCGCTGTTCCCTCAGAACTACAGGCCCATAAGCCTGCTACCAGTTATCGGCAAAATCACCGAAAAACTGATTCAGAAAAGGCTAGCTACTTTCACCTCAGAAAATCATATCATCCCGGATGAGCAATTCGGCTTTAGACACCAGCACTCCACCACTGAGCAAGTCCTCCGAGTGGTGGAAAAAATCACCGAAGGATTTAATATAAACAAGTCAACTGGTGCAATATTTCTTGACATTGCTCAAGCCTTCGATATGGTTTGGCATGCGGGCCTCCTAAACAAACTTCTATCATTTAATTATCCTCTCCCTCTGATTCTGCTAATCAGGTCATACCTGCAACAGAGGAAGTACCAGGTCAAACATCTGCCACGGCTGGTCTCCCGCAGGGTTCTGCTATCTCCCCTCTGCTGTACAATATATTTGTCGCAGATATTCCGACAGCCCCCCTAAACGTGACATACGCACTGTACGCAGACGACACTACCATCCTCAGCCGCTTCACTCAGCCGAGGATAATAATCGAACGACTTCAGACCGCCGTAGTCGAGCTGCAATTATGGTCTAGGAATTCCCTTCTAGCCATAAACCCCGATAAATGTTCAGCTGTCCTATTTTCCAAGAGGAGGCACAACCTCATGAACACGTTTCATTAGACAACCGTCTAATACCCTGGAAAGATTCCGCCAAATACCTCGGGGTTTTCCTCGACAAACACTTAACATGGCGCCCCCATGTCATTCACGCTCGAAAAAAAGCCTCGATGTTCATCTCGAAGCTGTTCCCACTTCTAAATAGAAATTCCAAATTGTCCCTGAACAATAAGTTGCTCATGTACAAAGTCATTATCCGGCCAGCCTTGACCTATGCATCACCTGCATGGGCCACCGCGGCCGTTACACACATCAAGACCCTTCAAATCATCCAGAACAAAATTCTGAGAATGGTTACCGGAGCGCCATGGTTTGTCCGAAACAGTCAGATTCACTCTGATCTGGAAATGCCTTCGATACTTGAGTTTATAACTCAACTATCCACATCTCAGTTCGCAAACGCCGCTTCTCACCTAAATGCTCTTCTCCGTAGTGCCACCGACTACGACGAGCAACTGCCACATAAGCATAAGCGTCCAAAGCTTATACTTACCCGCTAAACGCCCCCGCGGCAAAAACAGAATGGAAACAATCATACCCAAAAAGTCATTGTGTGTAAATCTTTCCGACGGAGGTATGGACTAAGGTCCGGTACTCCCTGGGAGGGAGTTTTAGTGAGTAGGTGTACTAAGAGTACGAGTCTCACAGTACCTCGATATCCCACGGCACCTACGGGGCCGTGAATGAGGTCTGCATGAGGCATCTCTCCCTCCTGTATCCAAAAAAAAAAAAACCCTAATAAATTCGCCAAAGGTATATGACAATTTTACGTACTAATTTTGACATTTATCAGATAAAACATTTTACAATTTGCTCCTTCTCTACTTTTAATAATATTTCTAACCAAATCCATTACCTTACGTAACCGGCTATTCTTTTTATCCAACATTTCCACTTAGCATGTATATCTTGCTTTGGTTTCAAAGCTGGAAAAACATTTTTCCAGACAAATGCTTTTCATATGACGACAAATAACAAACAAAGCTGATATAGAGGATTTATATGGTTGTTGTGATGATCTTGACCCGTTCTGTTTGCATAATTTTTTTTATGATGCGGTTAACGACTATAAATAGGAGCTATTACTGTAAATTTGATTTGTAACTTGCTAAGTTAGCAGATATTGTCTCTTTGAATATTTCTAAATAGACCTGAAGCTATAAGCTCATGGGGGGAAACAAAGAAAACGGTGAATGAGTAGACATGGAAGATATAAAAGTAAGAAGCGTAGGATTAAGGGACACAGCACCAGCAGGAGTCGTTGCAAGAGTAGCAAGAAGAGCATCTAGATGTCACTGTTGCGGTTTTCCTTCTGTGATAAATGATCCGGGATCACTTATGAGTTTGAGTTTAGTGGGGTTTGGAATTCTCCCTTGCCGTTGTAGTAGTGGCTGGATGCGGTAGCCGATTCTTGCTTCTTCTTGCTACTTCAAGCTGCGACACTACGTCGTTTCTTGCAAGAATGTTTATTCAGTGTGGTGGTCAAGAGAAGGTTTGCTGTAGTTAAAGCACTTCACAAACTAAAAAGCTTTGATTTTACTCTAAGAAGTGTGTAACTAAATATTTAAAAATATTTTCTATCCAACTCATTACATTCACATAACTTCATTTTCATTTTTTATTCTGGTTGTTGGTGTTCAACACTACATAAAGCAAATTTATGCGACTATTTGGTGGCATTATCGACATTTTTTGAAGCATCTCTTTTTTGGAGGGTGACATTTTAGCGAATTAAAAAAAAAATCGCTTTTGGGGAGATCTGTGTTTATATATATATATATATATATATATATATATATATATATATATATATATATATATATATATATATATATATATATATATATATATATATATATATATATATATATATATATATATATATATATATCCGACCGATAACTCAAAAAATAATGGACCGATCTTGATAAAATTTGCAGAGTAGCTTCCTTTTGCAAGTGGCTTGGATAAGTTCGTTAGACAGGAAAATCGGACCAGGTTTTCCCGGAAAATTTTGTATTTTCTTTATAAAAAAATTCATATATCCGTAAATGACAAAGCAAGGGCAACCAAATTTGGTACGCGTATTTGTATTATAAAGAGTGAACCAAAATTTAGGTCCCAGCTGTAAAGACAAAGAAGTTATGGGCAGTTAAAATAACAAATTTTGGAGTTTTCCGCAAAACGTCAAACTCGCAATTTTAAACGTCAAAATTGGCAATGTTTAAGCAAAGAATGTGAAACAAATACTGTTTGTGAAAAGAAAATGTTGCAAGAAGAATGTTCTGCAAACCCTTAAGTTTCAGATTCAACCGTCATTGCCCGTCATTTTACTAAAATATTTACAGAATATCCATTTCAAATAGACCTTTTCTCTGATGCTTTAGCTGTCAGTTTAGTTAAGTTTGGTGGCTTTTAACGAATTTAAAAAAAAAAAATTCGCTTATGGGGAGATCTGTGTATATATATATATATATATATATATATATATATATATATATATATATATATATATATATATATATATATACACATATATATATATATATATATATATATATATATATATATATATATATATATATATATATATACATATATATATATATATATATATATATATATATATATATATATATATATATATATATATATATATATATATATATATATATATATATCCGACCGATAACTCAAAAAATAATGGACCGATCTTGATAAAATTTGCAGAGTACCTTCCTTTTGCAAGTGGCTTGGATAAGTTCGTTAGTCAGGAAAATCCGACCAGGTTTTCCCGGAAAATTTTGTATTTTCTTTATAAAAAAATTCATATCTCCGGAAATAACAAAGTAAGGGCAACCAAATTTGGTACGCGTATTTGTATTATAAAGAGTGAACCAAAATTTAGGTCCCAGCTGTAAAGACAAAGAAGTTATGGGCAGTTAAAATAACAAATTTTGGAGTTTTCCGCAAAACGTCAAACTCGCAATTTTAAACGTCAAAATTGGCAATGTTTAAGCAAAGAATGTGAAACAAATACTGTTTGTGAAAAGAAAATGTTGCAAGAAAAATGTTCTGTAAACCCTTAAGTTTCAGATTCAACCGTCATTGCCCTTCATTTTACTAAAATATTTACAGAATATCCATTTCAAATAGACCCTTTCTCTGATGCTTTAGCTGTCAGTTTAGTTAAGTTTGGTGGCTTTTTGGATATTTATTTGTAGGGTTAGTGAAGTTTATGGTTTAACGGTCTATAATTTTTTTAGCTAATTATCGTAGAACAAATTTATTAATGCATTTTTGCATTTTTTATCGAAATATGATGCGTTTATAAGAAAAAAATCTGGACGCAGTAAGTGCGTTTTGGTAGCGAATTTTCGGTAAATTTGCAGTTTAGTTCTCGAACGCTTTTCAAAACACTGTTTTAAGAAACCTGCCTAGCCCCCCCCCCCTGGATCCATAAACCCAAAAAAAAATATTCTTGTTCACACTCCCCAAGGAAGTCACGGGACCAGGGGTGAGTAGGGGTGCATAATTTTTTTAGCTAATTTTTGTAGAACAAAATCGTTAATGCATTTTTGCATTTTTTACCGAAATATGATGCGTTTGTAAAAAAAAAACTGGACGCAGTAAGTACGTTTTGGTAGCGAATTTTCAGTAAATTTGCAGTTTAGCTCCCGAACTCCTTTCAAAAAACTGTTTTCAGAAACCTGCCTAGGGCCCCCTGAATCCACAAACCCCAAGAAAAATTTATTGTTCACACCCCCCAAGGAAGTTACGGGACCAGGAGTGAGTAGGGGTGCATAATTTTTTTTAGCTAAATTTCATAGAACAAATTCGTTAATGCATTTTTGCATTTTTTGTTGAAATATGATGCGTTTGTAAGAAAAAAATCTGGACGCAGTAAGTGAGTTTTGGTAGCAAATTTTCGATAAATTTGCAGTTTAGCTCCCGAACGCTTTTCAAAAAACTGTTTTCAGAAACCTGCCTAGGCCCCCACCCCCCTGGATCCTCAAACCCCGAGGAAAATTTCTTGTTCACACTCCCCAAGGAAGTTACGGGACCAGGAGTAAGTAGGGGTGTATAATTTTTGTTTATCTAATTTTCGTAGAACAAATTCGTTAATGCATTTTTGCATTTTTTATCGAAATATGATGCGTTTGTAAGAAAAAATCTGAACGCAGTAAGTGCGTTTTGGTAGCGAATTTTCGGTAAATTTGCAGTTTAGCTCCCGAACGTTTTTCAAAAAACTGTTTTCAGAAATCTGCCAACAGTTAAGTTTATTTTCGGAAAATTTTTGTATATTTTCAAACCATAAGTAATTTTGTTAAAATATAGTACATTGTTTCTACCACATAGGCTATACCGGTAATCAGATTGATGCCTGCTCACATTTGCTACTAAAAACATTTTTATGGAAATTCACTTCCATAACAGATTTGCTGCATCTAGACTTTTGAAATATGTTTATATATTTTCAAACAATAAATTTATTTCAATGAAATATGGTACATTTGCTATTAAAAATATTTTAAAGAAAATTCGCTACCATAACGCACTTGCTGCGTCCAGAGATTTTTTATTTTCTCAAATAGCACTATGGGTCATGCGATACATTTTTGGAAAGCGCATTCAGCATACTATTTAATGGTATTAATTATTTTTAAGTTACTTTTGTCAAGGACAAAGGCTTTGCATGAAATTATTTGGGAAAATGGTAACATGTTACTTTATTGAAGTAAATCGTCAAATTGGCACCTTGAACTTCTTGACAATAAAAGCCTCTCGTCGAACTAATGAATCGAGTCTTGCAGTAATGCCTTAGGAACTTGTGGGAGGGTCATCACCAATTAGGTCTCAAAACTGTTCCAAATTCGCAGGACAATCGTTGTAAACAACGCTTTTTAAATGACCCCAGAGAAAATATCGAGTGGAGACCTCTCCCTCCCACTCAATGGGCGTTCTTCTGCCTATCCATCGGCTATGAAATGTCACATTAAGGTTTTCCCTTACCTCTCGACTGAAATGAGGTGGGGCACCATCTTGTTCGATGCAGACCTTGGAGAAATCATTTTGAAATAAATCTCTGATATGAGAGACAATATCTTTTCGTAATAATATTATATAGCGTGGACCTCTTAAAGTCCCTTCAAAGAAGAAGGGTTCAATTACGTGATGACCAACAATTCCGGTCCATACGTTCAGGTCTTGAGGATATTGGGTATGAATTTATTAAGGAGCGGAGGATATTTAGAGAGTAACTTGCTAGAACTAGGCTAATGTGGACATAGTAACGGCGTAATAAACTTTAATAAAAAAACTAAACTTTAACAATGCTTACAACTAATTTAACCGAATGAATTTTAAAGCCGAAATCTTTACATACTGAATTTTAATTGAAAAGTCTCTGATATTAGTCACTACATTTTTCAAGCAAAAGTCTGTACTTATCTCTACATAATTAAAATCATGAGTGTCTTAATGTTTATCAACAATACTACTTATAACCTTGCTTTGGTCTACATAATACATAATTGCAGACCTCAGCAGTCAGCATTCCTTGTACTGTACGCTGCAATTTCAACGTGTTTATTATTTAGATAAATATGTAATATTATTTCAATGCCAATGTTATTGATTTATCTGTGACCTACTACTACATGAAATATTACATTAATTGTTGTAGCGAATTTTCCTATAACTACATTTTAGATTATAAATTGAATGATCTTAACAAATATATTTTCACGATTGGAAATGCCTTTTTATATAGCTTTCTGTCCTATGAGCAAATCCAATGGGGGTTACTATCAGATTAATATCGATAATTGTGTCTGTTTACACTACCATTACCGCAAAAGGAAGCTTCATAAGAGAAAACAATGTAGCGTAAAAGTCTCCATTTTGTTGGATAGTCTGAGCTTTTTGTTCACAAAATTCGATTCTTCTATCAAAATGCCATGCAAAAAGTTCTTGCAGGTTATCAACCTTATAAGGAAAATACTTTTCCCGATGCAAAATCCGCTGTACAGAACATCTGGAGATCTCGTTTGTTCTAGCAAGTTCCAATGCAGACAATGAGTTATGGTAGCGGATTTTCATGAAAAATGGGTTGTTATAAGTAATTGTTAGTTAAATAGTTAAAAAAGTTAAATCTACTTCATTAATTGTTTTTGCCTCTATTTATTTTCTCCTGTCTGACGATGCCGTGAAAGGGCGAAATTGGTTATAGAGAAGAATATTAAGCGGAGAAGCAGCCTCCACATCTGTATTTGTAATTATATCTAGCCCTATGAGTAAATCTGTGGTGGCGAAAAAGTAATTATAAATATAATAAGAAAAACATTTTACAAGATATCAGAAAGTTTTAGGTTATTAACTATAGAACACAAATATAATTTTAATACGCGTTAGTACTAATGTCTCGTAAATATTACGACTTGCATAAATATACAAATCTCATAGTCAATTTGTATTTATAAAAATTAATAAAAAAATTAGGTAAAATATAGGAATATATACTGACTTCCAAAAAAATTCGAGCACCCAGTAAGAGTCGAAATTGCAATGAAATTATTTCATAACACAATGACAGAAGCTTTCATACACTCGTGAATTGCGAAAAGCGACAGTTTATATATATATATATATATATATATATATATATATATATATATATATATATATATATATATATATATATATATATATATATATATATATATATGTAATTCAAAACTGACCCCGAATATGTGTTCTAGGGGGACTAATTCGGGTTCATTTGAAGACATTGTTTTAAAATTCAAAAGTCGCGATCTCATTAGTGAATTTTTTAAAGAAAATTCACTAAAAATGGTATTATAATAAATTATATAACTAATGTAAAACCTTTTTAAATAAATGTTTAATAGTAAACTAATTTAATATTTTGAATATGAATAAATGGAAATTAATATTATGTGTTTAAGATTCCTGAAAAATCTTTGAAACTGGCGCCGGCAAAGTTAGATTTAGTTATATGTATAGCAAAAATATTTAAAGTTGTCGCTTTGAACATACACTCTTTGAGTGTATGTAAGTAAGTAAGTACAATCTTTATTTGCAATAAGAAAAAACATTACAAATAGTGTCAACAGGCATGTGCCTGTATAAAAAATAACAAATAAGCTACATGCAAAATAAGGATACCACCGGTTATGACCAAGTATACATAAAAAATCAAACATAAAAACTACAATCAGATAGGTATCAAAGGTTAAATATAAATATAAAACGAAACATGAAACACAAACACCAAATATCCAAAATACAGGTGTGAATGCTAACAAAAGACAAGTGAGTACCGTACTCACAAATTAAAATATTCGTCCAGCCAATAAATTGTTACTTTCAGCAAATATTGCTTTATCTCTCTCTTAAAAGCCTTGATGTCCAAATTCTTATAGGAAATAGGAAGCTTGTTATAGAGTCTAGCTCTATGTTCTGTGATTGTTAGAGCTACATAGGTTACTAAATCTGTCAAGGTAATGTTTTGTCAAAACAATTATATATATATAAAAAGTATATGAAAATGCGATACCTACACACTTGCTGCGTCTGAGTTTTTACTACTAATTTAATATGGTTTGTCTGTTTACAATTTATTGACTGAAGAGAGCTTTTTTCAGATCTATTTCGTTTAATAAAAAATATAATAAGTTTATATCACAAACTCTATAATTTAAGCCGCTGCCAAAGCATGACAGAAAGTACCTAATTCAAATAATTTGGTTCAGGAACAAGCAGGCCAACTGCTTTGACACGCCAGTATGTTGAGGAACAATAGCTGGCCTAACAGGCCAATTCTAAAAGTTCTTAAATGCATAAATTTAACGTAATTATTAACGAGATCTCACCTAAGTCTAGCGAAATAATTCATGAACATTGCCACGGGCAAGGTCGATGACCATGCAGTTGAGTGTTTGTGTTTTTATATAAGCGTATTGCTAAATAGGCAAGTTTCAAGAATAATCGTATATGTTTTTATCCTTAAGAGCAGTCTTATTTATTTTCATTTAATTTAATAATTCTTGTATGTTCAGCGAATCACGCAGATTTCAAGAGTATTTGATTATATGTGTCATTAGAATTGACCTTTAGGAATGTTTAGATATATAGACCATGTTATTTGTTAAAACATGATAATTATTAATTAATTAATTAAAGTAAGATATTCGTTAATTATCGTTCAGTATGTAGTTAAGTTTGTCATTCTTCGTGTTGTTAGGTTTGATTAGGATTCATTAAATAATGTTTTTGTTTCTAAAATGTCGTTCGGTTCTTAATACATGTGCTTATAAATTCCTCAGTTTCACTCACCTACTCCTAAGTTCCTTAAACAAACCTCTTTTTATTGTCCATAACCCGCATCCATTTCAGAATCTTGGCTTGAAAATTAGCAATTTTGACGTTTCAAATCCCCACCTTGACGTTTTTAGAAGAAAAACCATAACATTTCTAAACTATTTTTCTGTACTTTTTCACCTCTTTGCACCAAAAAAACTTAATCCTTGTCTGCAATATTTAATGAATTTTGTTAACCATATAATATTTTGCCATTTTTAGAGAATTTCCTGGACGCCAATGCCACCAAGCTTTTTAAATGCTTGTAACTTTTTTTTAAACTTTAAAACTTTAAAATTATGAATTTTAGAACATACTATATCTGCTATAGGAATAGCGTGCGTACCAAATTTTGATACAATCTTTTTGTTATTTCCGAAGATACAAAAGTTTTCCGAAAGAAAACCTAAAAGCTTCCCAAAAATTTGGTCTACTTTTCATAGCTAAAGAAGCGCGGGAAGTCAATAAAAATCGGTCCATCATTTTTCAGTTACCGTGGTGCAAACTGACCTGGAAAATGGGTTCCAGGGCATCTAATTTGCGGTTATTTGAAGCATTTGCAGCATTTGGTAAATTTGCAGACAACCCCCCGAAGTCATTTTTGATTTTTTTTTCTGCTCCCCCCCCCCCAGCACAAACCACAACAACATGTTGTTGATCACACCCCCCAAAGAAGTTACGGGACCAGGAGTGAATAGAGGTTCTGGGCGGGGTAGGTAGTGAAAAGGAAATATGAGCAGAAACTGCAAAGAAAACAGCTCAAAAGCTGCCTTTTCACATTTTGAAACCATGTCCCACTTAAACCCGGCCTAACCCGCACAACACCCTATTCGTCACAGGTCCCGTAACTTTCTTGAGGGCTGCTCTCAGGAAATTTCTCTTGTGGTAGTTTATGCAACGTTGGTGGTTGTATGCATGCGAGAGGGGAAGGAAATCCCCATGTCGTAAGTGGAACGCTAGAGAAAAGAAAACACAT
Organism: Tillus elongatus; assembly: GCA_964006375.1. Taxonomy (NCBI): domain Eukaryota; kingdom Metazoa; phylum Arthropoda; class Insecta; order Coleoptera; family Cleridae; genus Tillus; species Tillus elongatus. The sequence goes on along the minus strand of OZ023268.1, from coordinate 100,190,736 downwards.
GTTACAATATAAATACCCTACTTTGTACAGCTAAAAGAGAACATACCATAGCAAATACTGTCAAACGATCGAAATTTAAAAAGGAACAAGTGATTTACAAAACATTTGCCTTTTGCTTTCAATCAAATGCGGTAGGTGCGCGCTTGGATACAAAAAACCTTCGACCTCGCATTTTCCGCATTGCAAAACAATGTAGAAAACAAATAACATGTCACAGACCAGGAACACAGGACACATGCATGCTCAAACCACTACAACACTAATAGTAATTAAGAGAACCAGCTAAACAACGCACAATTTCAGAAATAACGTCCGTGAACACATGAATATATAAGAACCGTCTAAACGGGTACACGTACTAGTGGCGTACAAAAAGCGAACTAATAAATTGGCAGTAGAATCCAATGGTCCAAGTGTCTAGAATACTTCAGGGATTCACAAAGCCAATGTGAACTTTATGTCAAATGTAACGTTCAGGGGGAGAAGGGGTGTCACGGAACAGAACCGCACTGGGAAATTATATAAAAAGTATGTAATGTGTAAAGAACTGTAAATAGCTCGGCAAAGTCAACAGACAAAAGGTAAGAATAGTGTCAGCGTGCATGTAAGATACCAAACTTTATCTATCAGCAGTCATTTTACCAAAAACTGTTTGGCAGGTTGTCTTCAAATCAACTAAGAATTTTTTCAAAATTCAAAAGTTTCGATCTTCCTAATAGTGAACTTTTTATACTAAAATTCGCTAAAGAGCATCTAGATTCATATTTCATATGAAACGCTTGGACTGAAATATAATAATTATTAATTAAGGACTTAAGTGTACCAATGTCAGAGCTTTTAAAAGTGACACCTAAAAAGATAAAAAATACAAGTTTTTTCTTAAATTTAATAAAACTAACGAGCCACCCCTGAATATCTCGCTCCTGAAGTGTTCATGAATTGCACTGAAAGGAACCCTCACACTTCTTCAATTACACCTTTATGGCTAATAAACCCTCTAATTCCATGCAGGGAATTTTCTTTTCAAGAACGATATATGGCTTTATCATTCTGAATTGCATGAAAGACTGAATGTACGAATCCTGTAAGACGTTTGCCGATGTCTCCATAAAAACCGAAATACTGAAATATGCATCGTGCGAACAATACGAGAAATCTGCAGGAATTGCAGCATATAATAAAAAAATTCAGTGCGTATGTCAAGTAGATAGTAGACATTTCAATTACATAAATGTTAATATGACTTAACTACTACTACTACTTCAAATTCAGTAAGTAGTGCTGCATCATCAGCGTACAGTTACACTTTTACCCCAGAAGCATTAATTTTTATGCCTCCTGTATCCGAGCAAACTTCTTTTATACATTGGTGAGTATGTTGCATAACCATTGAGGCATCTGAATAAGATTTTTTTTATTTTTTACAACACACCACGAGGGCTCACATCCTAAATACTATCGTACCGTGGGTGTCGACAAGGAGGAAAGAGGCAACTTGTTAATTCTGGACTTGAAGGTTTGGAGGTTCGGAGGAGAAGGAAAAACATGTGCCGGCAAGGAATTCTACAACTTGAAAGTCCTCGGGACAAAAGAGCGGGCATAACAAGATGTTCTGTGTCTGGTGACCTGGACAGTAAAAGGGTGCATTCGCTCTGTTCTCCTGGTAGATCTATTGGGGACAGCAGGTGGAGGAACTATGGAAGAAAGCTCCTCTGAGCAGTGCCCGTGCAGATATCTATAAAAGAGAGAGAGGTTACTAACGGCACGTTGGTGGGCAAAGGATGGCAGCCTTTAGGTGAGGGTACGGACACCGAAGAAACGTATGGCTCTCTTCTGAATGGAGTCCAGGATAGCGAGTGTAGAAGCGGCAGCGGCAGCGGCATCCCAGATGTGGGAGCAGTATTCGAGGTTTGACCTTATTTGTGAAGTATATAGGTATAGACATAGCTGGTGAAAAGTAGCAGCCGCTTCTGCAATTGATGTGACATGTTGGTGCTAAGTGAGATTCGATCCACAGAAATGCCAACAAGTGAAAAGGACTCATTACTTTGAATAACTTGGTTGTTCATTGTGATGGGTCTAGGGCTGGTGTATCTCTTATGAGATAGAAAGCCAGACTGAGATTTGGTGGAGTTGAATTGTACAAGATTTCTACTTCCCCAGTCTAATATTTTTTGGAGATCCACAGAGACAGAACGCTCCATGAGTCTGCGATCGTCATCTAATTGGGCTAAAGGGACATGCTTAGAATATTGTATATTTGAGTGGAGGGTGCTGTCATCTGACGGAATCCATACTGATTGTCGTGGATTAGACTGTGTTTTTCAAGAAATTTTAGTAATTCGGTGTTTATATACTTTTCCATCACTTTAGAGACGACTGAAAGGAGAGAAATAGGCCTGTAGATGCTAGGAAGCGCTCTGGATCCTTTCTTGAGAACGGCTTGTACTTGAGCAGTTTTCCTGTTACTGGGGAATATGCCTTGATTGTAAGATGTCTGAAACAGAGGAGTCAGGACAGGAGCAAGTTCTGGTGCGCATTTTTTGAGAACAATTGCTGGGATCTCGTCAAGGCAAGAGGCTTTCCTGATATTAAGAGAAGAGAGCATCTTTCGTACCTTTTTAGTTTTGAAAATGATATCCGTCATTTTACTCGCCACATTGGGGACTGTTGGTGGTTGAACATTTAGAGGTGGGTTGAGAGTAGAATTGCCGGCGAACAACGAGGCAAAAACAATTTCATCCCCTAAAACAAGAGGTGGGAACGTGCTCTTGCAAAAAATATTCCTAATGGATTTAGCAAGAGTCCAGAAGGATTTGCTGCCGTTGGCGCTTGAGAGGACTTTGTTTTTGATGTGGTTATTAAGCGAGTAAATGCAACAGATGAATTTAGTTGCAGCCCTGAGAGAGAGTTTCATCAAAAGTATTTTCTTCCAGCTTCCAAATTGGGGAATCTGGTGCAGGGCAGATTGCTACGGACGTATGCACACACTACTTCATGCAATCTAAAGGAAGTAGGGAGCTCATACCCTGGGAAATTAAGGTGATTAGTGGCTGTTTTGGCACTGATTTGGGTTTCGGTGAGGAAGAGGAGTTGGGGCCTATTAGCCTGGAGGAAATGGTGGACGAAGTTCAGGTTAGAATTTAGGCCACATATATTCGAGAAGGATATGTTAAATCTTGATGCCAGCGCCCCCTGCACACCCCTCTCCGGGAGATCCGAACGGAGGGGTATTTTATCTCCGGAATCTTTTGCAGAAGGAGGAGTCATCATCATTTTTATCCTTTACTATCACGTAAAGGAAAAGTCTACTACTACCTACCACTGATACAAACAGGATCTTTCTATTTCCTGCTGCTTAGATTTTGACTTGTTCTAATTTTTCACATAAACACAAATCAATCTGCTACGAATCTTTATTGGGTGTGTTCAATTAAAACTTATCATTGATCCAAAGAATATTTCTTCACAATATAATGAATTAATTCATTGATTGTTGTTGTCCTTACTCGGCGAAACTGGTCCATACTACATACAGACTTGGAGACTACTTCACTGGCTTCATTTTTGGGTTATGTTTCTGTAAGCGAAGGACGTAGCTGGCGCGTAAGCTAACTGGAAAAAGTGGCCCTTATTAATTCTGGATGTTCTAGGATGTTCTTCAACGTTTCCGTAACCGGTTTCGCTGCTTGACAGCAGCCTCAGGCAGATAAAAATTGAATTAATACGAAATCATGACAACTACAAATAAAGATCTGTTGCTATGTTATAATGTTTTGATCAAAAAGTTATTTAAAATTGAAAATAACATGAAACACAAATGAGGCCTTCAAAATGTGGTGTATGTTAATATTTAACAAAAAGATAGAACTAACATATAACAGTAATAACTGTAATAACAGTTACAACAATAAAATAACTAAGCAATAACAGTAATAAAGCAGACCCCACAAAATAAAAATATCGGCATACATCAATTCATTATCTTATTATAACTTCTTTGAAAAAATATATAAATTTCTTTTGTTTGATTTGTCTAATTAGGAAGAAGAATATCCAAGAAAGGGGAATTAATTAAATCACTTTGCTCATTTAAAACAAGGTAGCTACTGTCAGTTGTGTGTGCTTTTTGACTTCGAAAGCTTAAAAAAGTCTACTTTACGCTTGTCATTACAAAAATGTAGTGGGTTTATGGGGTTTGTTCATTTAAAACAAGGTAGCTACTGTCGTGTGTGTGTGCTTTTAGTGAATTTTCGTAGAAAAAATTCACTAATGGGGAGATCCCGACTTTTGAATTTTGCAAATGAGCGCGATCTAGGACCCCTAGAACCCATATCCGGGGTCAGTTTCAATTTTTATATGTTTATATATATATATTATATATATATATATATATATATATATATATATATATATATATTTATATATATATATATATAGGCCGATTTTGATAAAATTTGGCATGTACCTTTCTTTTGTAAATGGCTTGGATAAGTTCGTTAGTCAGGAAAATCGGATGAGGTTTTCCGGGAAAATTTTGAGTTTTCATTCGAAAAAAATTCGTATCTCAAAAAGTAATAAGCCGATTTTAATAAAATTTGGCACGTACCTTCCTTTTGTAAATGGCTTTGACAAGTTTGTTAGTCAGGAAAATCGGACGAGGTTTTCCGGGAAAATTTTGAGTTTTCATTCGAAAAAAAATTTTATCTCAAAGAATAATTGGCCGATTTTGATATAATTTGGCATGTACCTTCCTTTTGTAAATGGCTTTGATAAGTTCGTTAATCAGAAAAATCGGACGATGTTTTCCGGAAAAATTTTGAGTTTCCATTTGAAAAAAAAAATTTATCTCAAAAAATAAGAACCTATGATTACCAAATTTGGTAGGTAGGTTTACGATACAAAAAGTAAACTATACACCAAAATTTAGATTTCTATGTTACAAGAAAAAAAAGTTATAATAAAATATTTTGTGCCAGATCATTTCTATGAAAATTCACTACCATAACGCACTTGCTGCGTCCAGGCATTTTTGACTTCTAAAGCTTAAAAAAGTGTAGTTTACGCTTGTCATTACAATAATATATTGGTTTTATGCGGTTATTTACTGTATGTCTATGTTGGGCGTCAATAATATGTTCTCAAAATATAGATTTGTCATCGAGGTTATTTCTAAATGCAAACTGTCTGACATTTTTTATTAACTTGAGATTTTCTTTATCTACATGATGATTATTATCCCAAATATGCTGAGCAATACATGATTTGTCAATAGTGTCATATCTCAGTTGCGTTGCCATAAATGTCTTTTAAACCTAGTTTCAATAGTTCTTTTAGTTTGCCCAACATATTTAACTTCACAATCCTTATAACCTATTTTATAGATTCCTGACACATCGTAATTTTATCTTTATCCTTTGGGTTACCCAGCAAATTTTTAATGTATTTTTTGTATAAAACGTTGAATGTAGATTGGCTTCCTTAAAAATGCTATTAAAACCTCTCGTAATTCGCGTTTCAAATGGTAAACAGACAACGTTTTTCTCGTGTTTATCTGTTTTGAAGGTTGTAGATTCCGCTAACATTTTCTTTGTTTTATGTTTATTGACTAATTTTGCCACTAAGCAGACAGAGTAACCATTATACTTAGCTACATTTTTTAATATATTCAAGTTCTCTGCTGTATCCTTCTTCTATGAACCACAAAATTCAAACTAGCTGTCTTTTTGTGGAAACCTATGATGTGAGTCAATCGAAATGTAACACACAGTCGTAACTTCCTTTCTGTGGATGTCAAATTCTAAAGTGTCTCTATTTTTAATGACTAATACATCGGGAAAAGGTAATTTGTTAATAATTTCATGCGTCAATTAATAGAGTCAAATTTACTGTTTAATTTGGCAATAAAATCATCTACTTTGCACACATTTGTATTAGATACTGTAAAAACATCGTCCACAAAATCATACTCTGGGAAAATAGTCATTTTGATTTGCTGAGTTTGTTTCAAATCTACTCATGAATAGGTCTGCAATGAATGGGGAATGCAGTACCATGGATTTGTTCAAAAAATTAATTATTAAATTCAAACATATTCTGTTTCATGCAGATATTTGTTAAATTTATATATTCTTGGCAGACCTCTTCATCTATGCTGTTTATTTTTAACATATGGTCTAAATAGGTTAACGTTTCTTCAATGGGAACACTGGGAAACAACGAGGTCACATCAAACGACATTAAAACCTCGCCTTCAACCAATTTAATATTTTTAATTTTATTAATGAATTTGAATCAAAAAAACTTTTTTAGTGAATTTTCTTAAAAAAAATTCACTAATGAGGAGATCCCGACTTTTGAATTTTGAAAAAATTTCTTCAAATGAGCGCTAATTAGGCCCCCCAGAAAACATATCCGGGGTCAGTTTCAATTTCTATATGTTTATATATATATATATATATATATATATATATATATATATATATATATATATATATATATATATATATATATATATATATATATATATATATATATATATATATATATATATATATATATATATATATATATATATATATATATATATATATATATATGTATCACACCGATAACTCAAAAAATAATGGGCCGATTTTGATTAAATTTAGTGAAAAAATTCCTTTTGCAAATGGCTTGGATGAGTTCGTTAAGCAGGAAAATCTGCCTAGGTTTTCCCGGAAAATTTTGTGTTTTCTTTCGAAAAAAATTTATATCTCCGGAATTAACAAAGTAAGGGCAACCAAATGTACGCTGGTTTATATCCTTATAAGTAAGCTACCTACCAAAATTTAGCTATGTAAGTCAAAAGACAAAAAAGTTATAGGCATTTTAAGAAAAATAAATTGGGGTTTTCCTCAAAACGTCAAAGTGGTGATTTAAAATGTCAAAATTGGCAACATTTAGGCAAATAACTTGAATCTAATACGGGCTATAGAAATAAAATGTCTCAAGAAGAATGTTTTACAAACCCTAAAGTCTTAATTTCAACCGTCATTGTCCTTCATTTTACTAAAATATTTGCAGAAAATTCATTTCAAATAGACCCTTTCTCTGATGCTTGGCAGTAGCCTTAGCTATAGAGTTTATCGTTTAATGGTATACAATTTTTGTCGAATTTTCGTAAAAAATCAATAAAGCTCAATATATCCGTTATTATATAACATATGAAAAAAATTTGTATATATTAATTATAGGGTGTCTTGAGCTACATCTTAAAATAATATTTCTACAATCACAGGGTGGCCCATAAGTCATTGGTGATACAAATTTCCTTTTTTTTTTAATCAAACACGCCTTATGTTATTGCATTTTTGCATTTTCCATCGAGATATAATGCATGTTTGTAAGAAAAGAAATTCTAGACGCAGCAAGTGCCTAATGGTAGCGAATTTTGATCAAATGTTTCATATTTGAACAGCTCAATTTGCTATTAACCTATAAGGTTGACCAAGAAATGTGTTTTTCGGGAACACTTTAAGTTTACTTTTGGAAAATTTTGTACATTTTCACACAATAAAGTTATTTTGATGAAACATGGCACATTGTTTCTAATATATAGATTATACTGGTAACCAAATTTGATGCCTGCTTTCTTAAAAAAACACACATATTTGTTATTAAAAACATTTTTATGAAAATTCACTACCATAACGCGCTTGCTGCGTCCAGAATTTTGTTTGATAGGCAAGCATTTTACTTTACAGGTCTCTGACTTTATTTTCTCTTATGTATGGAACTTTGTTTGGGCAACGGAAAGCTTTTTGGATTTCAGGGTTATTTTGTAGACCCCTGCTGACATTTAGTTCACCTGCTCTTGGGTTATCGGCCTCCCAGGCAAGCATGATTTCTGGCCACTCGTTTAGGGGCTGACATTTCAGTGTTGCTGTCTTCTGCAGTTTTCATGGCACCTCAGTTTTCATGGCGTCTTCTCTTCCAAGATCCGATATTGTTTTTTCTTCATGTTCTATGTTATTCCCACGAGTATGGCGTTTTTAAGTGATATTTTCCGCCAGGAGTCCCCTTTGGCGGCAAGCGCTCTTATATAACTGGGTGAGTCTGGTACCTTGCTAATTGTCACACCCGGCCAAGCTCTCCCTTAGTCATGTATCTCTTCAGCGCACATAACATCTAAGTATTGGAAATTTTTTATAGTGCTATTCCTCAGGAGGTTAAACCAAGAACCCCCGTTGGCCCTTGGATACTATCGCTATGGTCGGTGAGTTGTCGTGTTCTTAAGGTGGTTTACTGGTTGGGTTTCCCCTCTTTTCTCATCCGGATTTGGGACCGGTAATGGCGAAGTTATCAAACCTAATACTGTATCGAATGCTGCTGATATAATCCAGGAACTGCTATAATTTGACCCCTTTTAACTTTACATCACCGTGCAACCAAATAACGAGGTTTCATCTATGTATGGCAACCAAACCTTGGGTTTAAATTATACCGTTCTGAGTGCTGTGTCCTCAGCCTGTTTGATGAAGAAATTTGGTACTACTAAGAAGAATCTTTCTTGTCTTTTAACACAAAGCAGGTGGTGCTTCAGATTTGCCTAAACAAATCTATTATGGTTTGGTCAAATATCTTTTTTAGTAACTCCATTGCATCTACGATCAGCACCTTTGTGAACAGTGACAACTTGAACAACTTGAATGGCTTCTTCTGTAAGCTGAATGTTGTTGATGATGTTGATAAAGTGCTTTGAGTTCATCACATGGTGTTCGTTGTTTCCAACATACGGTTTTAATCATGATGAGTGTTTGGTTGTAGGTTAATGATCCAATGGTAGTCGGTCTTTATGTGTTTTGGCGGTCCGTAGTGTCTGGGTGCGCAGCGCAAAGATAGTTGAAGATATTTCTCGGTTTCTTTATCCCCGTTGGTTACGTTTAATGAGCAGAGTAGTTTATTTTCCAGTAGTTGTCATTGGATTACGCTTTTTATCAGTGTATGTAGCAGATTGAAGTGATTCTATTATTTTCAAACATTCTTCTGCCAAATTGCTACCATTCATTGTATATGCAAGCTAAATTTCTTCTACTGGCTAATATAATTTGTTTTTCAGGTTGTCTTCCTTCACTGGACCTTGACGACAAAGGCATTGAGCGAGAAGTGAAGACAAACAAAAGTGAAGGAAGGTGCATATCTTCTCATCGTGGGACACCTGTGATTACATTTCGAATTTTAATTAGGGCGTTTTGAAAAGGGCGAATATACTCTTACTTGCACTCGCAATGTGCTATTTTTTAATAATCTAAGTAGTGTAATGTAAGTGCTTGTGTGAGTATACTTCTAGTCATCCCTCATCTTGATTTTTGCAAATTTTATAAAAGATTAGTTCCTGTTATTCCATAAGGCATACCTTGTACCGTAAAACATATTTGTAAATAAAATAAAAGTATTTTAAGCATTTCTGTGTTTTTTCTCCACATGTCAACTTCATGCATATGAAAGTTAATTTTTCAATTTCTGTAAATACGTCATTAATAAGAACAACTTTGCCCTAAATGTATAGACAATCATGAATACATTTAGCTGGTTTCTGTACTATTTATTTATAGATATACTGAATTTTTATTATATACTGAATAGTCTTACGGTTGATGACGTAATGAACGATGATATTATTGGTTCAACTCAGGCAGTCAAAAATAATGTAATGCCTATAAAGGGATTCGAACCCGTGTCAAACTTCGTGATTTGGAGCCGCCCGACCGACCCCGACCGCCTTCCCTAGAAAATTTATCCATAAGGTACTAGTTAATTGATTGCTACTAAGTAGCATGTAGATACTGGCACCATCTAGTTGTGAGTTTTGTAACTAAAAACCGAATTTTTATTAAGTGAAGTAAAATAGTCTTACGGTTGATGACGTAATGAACGATGATATTATTGGTTCAACTCAGGCAGTCACAAATAATGTAATGCTTTTAGAGGGATTCGAACCCGTGCCAAACTTCGTGATCTGGAGCCGCCCGACCGACCCCGACCACCTACCTTAGAAAATTTATCCATAAGGTACTAGTTGATTGATTGCTGCTAAGTGGCATGTAGATACTGGCACCATCTAGTTGTGAGGTTTGTAACTAAAAACCGAATTTTTATTAAGTGAAGTAAAATAGTCTTACGGTTGATGACGTAATGAACGATGATATTATTGGTTCAACTCAGGCAGTCACAAATAATGTAATGCTTTTAGAGGGATTCGAACCCGTGCCAAACTTCGTGATCTGGAGCCGCCCGACCGACCCCGACCACCTACCTTAGAAAATTTATCCATAAGGTACTAGTTGATTGATTGCTGCTAAGTGGCATGTAGATACTGGCACCATCTAGTTGTGAGGTTTGTAACTAAAAACCGAATTTTTATTAAGTGAAGTAAAATAGTCTTACGGTTGATGACGTAATGAACGATGATATTATTGGTTCAACTCAGGCAGTCACAAATAATGTAATGCTTTTAGAGGGATTCGAACCCGTGCCAAACTTCGTGATCTGGAGCCGCCCGACCGACCCCGACCACCTACCCTAGAAAATTTATCCATAAGTTACTAGTTGATTGATTGCTGCTAAGTGGCATGTAGATACTGGCACCATCTAGTTGTAAGGTCTGTAACTAAAAACCGAATTTTTATTAAGTGAAGTAAAATAGTCTTATGGATGACGACGTAATGAAATATGATATTCGTTCAACCCAGACAGTGAAAAATAAGGTAATGCCTATAAAGGGATTCGAACCCCTGCCAAACTTCGTGATTTGGAGCCGCCCGACCGACCCCAACCGCCTGCCCTAGAAAATTTATCCATAAGGTACAAGTTGATTGATTGTTGCTAAGTGGCATGTAGATTCTGGCACCATCTAGTTGTGAGATCTATAACCAAAAACTGAATTTTTATTAAGTGAAATAAAATAATCGTATGGTTGATGACGTGATGAACGATGCTATTATGCGAAACTTCGTGTTTTGGAGCTGCCTGACCGACCCCGACCGCCAGTCCTAGAAAATTTATCCATAAGGTACAAGCTAATTGATTGTTGCTAAGTGGCATGTAGATTCTTGCACCATCTAGTTGTGAGGTCTGTAACTTAAAACTGAATTTATATTAAGTACAATAATATAGTTTTATGGTTCATGACGTAATGAACGATGATATTATTGGTTCAACTTGGACAATCGCAAATATTGTAATCTTTGTGGGGCTTTGAATGCAAATCTCGGTGTCTAATTTCATATGTTCGGGAAGCTAGGGCTAATAAATTATTTTACTACATACTATCAAAGATTCTGGTTAATGGATGTTTTGCTTTTCTCTGTAGAAACATATCTCTGGATGAAATCTACACTGTTGTTTCTGCATTCAGAATGGCTGTATTTCTAGGTACACATACAGTCAAACTGAAGACAGCAACAAACTGTAGGCGAAAGATCACATTCTTCATTGAAAATTCTTCAAGGCAGTACACATTTCTATGCATCTGGTTACCACGTGCCCTGTAAACATAATATTAACTATACAGTGTGTAAAAGCCAAATGGAATAAATTCATTATTTCGGTTACTGTACATTCTTATATAAAATCCCGAAACACGTCAAATTTAAATTATAAATTGACATTTTTCAACGTAAAAAAGCGATCCCTACTTTCAACCCCCTTCGAATGACAGGTATAACCCCCAATTTTTTAAAGGAGAAGTATAGGCTTGTGATATGTCGTTTGAAAGTTCTGTTCATTCTCTATTCAAAAATGTTAGTTAATAATGTAAGATCAGGTAATTGCGCTGGCCATTCTATTGATCCTCGCCTCCCTACCCACCGATTGGAAAATATTGCATCGAGGTACTGCCGGACATTGAGTTGGTAATGTGGTGGTGCTCCATCCTGCTGAAACCATATTGTATTCACTGGAACTTGAGGGTTTCCTGGATCAGGATCTGAATTTGCCAAAGTTGAAATGACATCATTTTGAAGTAGTGCCAAATAATTATCACCATTCAAATTACCCTGAATGAAAAATGGACCAATGATATGGTTTCCAACAATGCCTGCCCAAACATTAACCTTCTGAGGGTATTGCGTGTGTTCTTCTCTCATCCAGTGAGGATTTGTCGTTGCCCAGTAGCGACAATTTTGCCGATTAGCATGATAGCTAAGTGAAAAATGCACTCATCAGAAAACATAACGTCTTCTAATTGGATAATATTGTTATTCAACATGTCCATCATTCGCTCACAAAAATAAGTTCTCCTATCATAATCGTCTTCCATGAGCTCCTGAGTAGGTATCATTGTATAGGGATGAAAATATATTTTTTAATATGTTAACTATCATGGCTAACATTAAATGTAGTGGATGCCTGCTAGCGGATGTACATGGGTTTTCCACAAATTCAAGCATCACATCTAATTTGATTTCATCACTCAGTGCATTGGCTGCTTTTTTTATCTGCCTTACATGACCAAACTCGCGAAACTGCTTCTCTATTTTACTAATTGTTCATTGGGATATAGGCGGTAAATCAGGAAATTCCTCATGAAATAGGCGAGTTACTTCATGTCGTGTTCGGATTTTATCTCCGTAACTAATCATTTGTATAACTGTTATTTTATGCATTTCCGTTAATCTAATCATTTTTCAGAATTGAAGTTAACGAAATTCAAACTAAAATTATAATACTAACAATTTAAATGACAACTTATAACTACAAAACAATTTGCTTAGGCGTTTTAAACAAACTAACATTGCCTCGGAAACTCTTTAATGTATTATAATGGATACAATGTATAAATCACATTACTATGGTTTTTGCTTACTTTCTTATCTTCAAGACCTAAACGGGAAATAAGTTTTGAGTATACTAATTACAATATTGTAATAAGTTTTGAGTATTTTATAGCGAATTTCGGTAACCACATGATTTTATTTTATTCTATCTTAATTATTGCAATAAACTTAAAAACGATAACATTTTTGAATAGAGAATGAACAGACCTTTTAAACGACATATCACAAGCCTATACTTCCCCTTTAAAAAATTGGGGGTTGTACCTGTCATTCGAAGGGGGTTGAAGGTAGGGATCGCATTTTCACGTTGAAAAAGGTAAATTTGTAATTTAAATTTGACGTGTTTCGGGATTTTGTATAATAATGTACAGTAACCGACATAATGAATTTATTCCAATTGGCTTTTACACACTGTATATATATATATATATATATATATATATATATATATATATATATATATATATATATATATATATATATATATATATATATATATATAAACCATTTGAGAGCGCTTGTGTACGGCACCTTACCTACGGTAAATGTATTATGATACAAGATAAGAGAAAACATTGTATAAGTTAATTATACGGAGTGTTCAACTGCATCTTACAAAATTATTTTTACAATCACGGCGTAGGCCATAGGTCGTTGATGATAAAAATTTTCTTTTTTATTAATCGAACACTCCTAATATAACTTTTTTGCATATATCATCGAAATATATGCATGATATGGTAGCGTATTTTCATTAAATGCTTCATACATGAATAACTCAATTTGCTATTAACCTAAGGTTCGTTGGCTAGGAAACCAGTTTTTTCGGGAACATTTCAAGTTTATTTTCGTAAAAGTTGTGTACATTTTTAGACAATAAAGTAATTTTGATGAAATATGGTACATTGTTTCTACTACATAGCTTATACCGATAACCAAATTTGATCCCAGCTTTCATTAAAAAAAGCCTGGACGCAGCAAGTGCGTTATGGTAGTGAATTTTCATAGAAATGATCTGGCATAAAATATTTTATTATAACTTTTTTTTCTTGTAACATAGAAATCTATATTTTGGCGCGTAGTTTACTTTTTATATCGTTAACCTACCTACCAAATTTGGTTATCATATAATTTTTACTGCTGCTGCTACCGGATCTGGCTGTCGGTGCAACCCAATATCTAGCGTAACCACTGCCAAGGGAACGGGTGGGACGCGCATGAATAGATTAACTATATTCCCACTGTCCCTACCCAATATCTAGCGTAACCACTGCCAAGGGAACGGGTGGAATGGTTCTGAATGGATTTTGTTGTAATTGCATCTCCTCACCAGGTTACACTCTCCTGTGGCGTAAGGTCTAGTCAGCTGACTTGTTGATTGTGGCAGCTTCCCCCCTCTCTCTTTCTCTCCCCCCCCCTCTCTCTCTCTCAATATAGGTATGTAGGTTTAGTTATGATCACACATAATCATCGCTTACGTGCTCCATAATAACCTATTCGTGTTGTACTTATACTTTTTAAGAATTTTTTTTTTCGAATGAAAACTCATAATTTTCCCGGAAAACCTCGTCTGATTTTCCTGACTAACAAACATATCCAAGCCATTTACAAAAGGAAGGTACGTACCAAATTTAATCAAAATCGGTCCATTATTTTTTGAGTTATTGTTGTGATATATATATATATATATATATATATATATATATATATATATATATATATATATATATATATATATATATATATATATATATATATATATATATATATATATATATAAACATATAAAAATTGAAACTGACCCCGGATGTCCTAGCTCGCGCTCACTTGCAAAACTTTTTTCAAAATTCAAAAGTCGGGATCTCCTCATTAGTGAATTTTTTCTACGAAAATTCACTAAAAAGACATATTTGCTTTGAGAAAAACATTTTAACGAAAATTCACTTTCATATCGCACTTGCTCCACCACCACAGGCTTTTTCTTACCCATTAACCTTATGGCCACATTTAACTCTAATCATAATTTTTTAATTGGCTGAATTCTTGAAGAAATCGCTTTATACCTATTTGTAAGATTATTTGTATGGAATATCTAAATATAATAGCGCTGCAAATTGAATCATAACTTCCACACATCTGTGATAATCTACTCTCCTCATAAAGACATTCTCGTGAAATTTATTTAGCGTCCATGACTTGACCACAAAGAAACTATTCGTATTCCTATAAACTTCTGAAACGTTGTATTACTCGAGTTTTAACGAAAAATGTCAATTTTCACTAAATCACCCCTCTTTTATCCACTACCATTATATATTCGAAGCATTTATTTGTCGGGTGCTAACTGGATACCAAATTTGAAGATGATATCTCAATTCGTTCAAAAATTATTGCGCCTACTAACAGACAGACGTACAGGCCGACAAACCCAGTCAAAAAATATTTCGTTCCAGAATCTGGTTTTATATATGTTTTGAGACTTTCTACGCCGTTTAGCAAAAAAAATTAATGGTTTCTGTCACCGAATATCACCCCCACACATTCAACTCCTAATTTAATTTCAGCATAGAATTCCAGACGTTTGATCAAATTGAGAGTTTTCTAATAAACAAACTCTAAAACGTTATGTTATTCGATTTTGAACGAAAAAATGTTTATTTTCACCAAATTACCCCTCATTTATCCACTGTACCTTGGAGCAATTTTACCGAAAAACAATCCGAACCGGGTTCTAACTGTATACCAAATTCGAAGACGATATCTTAATTCATTCTAAAGTTACTGTGGCTAGAGACAGACATACATACAACCGAGAGACAAAAAAAATCGTTCCCAAATGATGTGTTATATATGTTTTGACAATTTTTACGACGTTTAATATTGGAAGCACTGCCGGGTACGTTGCAATTCAAGGTTACATTTGAATTTTCTAGCATAGACAAAGAAATTTGTGCAGGGGTGATGTTTACGTAAATTTGCGCAACAACAGTGTATGAAAAACAAAAAAACTCGGGACGCAGCAAGTGCGTTATGGTAGTGAATTTTTATTAAATGTTTCAAATTTAAATAACTCAATTTTCTATAAACTTAGAGAGTTTAATTTCAATACGTAGTAAGGTTTTTCCTAAGGCAAGATATCCACAAAATTTAATTAAAATAACTTTGTAATTTTCGGAGAAAAAAATTTTTTTCGAAAGAAAATTTAAAATTTGAATAACTCAATTTTCTCTAAACTTAGAAAGTTGAATTTTGGTACGTAGTAAGGTTGAGGCAACATATATAGTAAATTTCATTAAAACAGATTTGTTACTTTCGGAGAGAAAAAAAATTTTTCGTAAGAAAACTCAAAATTTTTCCGGAAAACCCCGTCTGATTTTTCTGGATAACGAACTCATCCAAGCCATTAATAAAAGACAGGCACTTGCCAAGTTTCATCGAAATCGGTTAATTATTTTTTGAGTTATCATATATATATATATATATATATATATATATATATATATATATATATATATATATATATATATATATATATATATATATATATATATATATATATATATATATAAACATATAAAAATTAAACCTATTTACAAATGAACTTTAATAAGATATTATGCTGTGACAATACCTCTCTCAAGCACCCTAAAATATAATCAAAATGTGCACAGTTATATATGTTTTATTTCTTTTTCCCTTGTCTTAATACACTACATATTTTATGACAATCGATTTAATTTACTTATTTGATTTCATAAATAGTCGGTTAATAGTGACTTGGAATGAAGTAGACACCACATCTTCAAACATATTAAGAGAATATAAGTAAATCAACAGCAACTGGGAATGAATTCGGTCAGTCCACCAGCCACGTGGTTAAAAAACACTGGCTGTATGAGTGGTTACAACTCTACCTCTAAATAAAACTCGGGACGCAGCAAGTGCGTTATGGTAGTGAATTTTTATTAAATTCTTCAAATTTAAATAACTCAATTTTCTATAAACTTAGAGAGTTTAATTTCAATACGTAGTAAGGTTCTTCCTAAGGCAAGATATCCACAAAATTTAATTAAAATAACTTTGTAATTTTCGAAGAAATATATATATATATATATATAAACATATAAAAATTAAACCTATATACAAATGAACTTTAATAAGATATTATGCTGTGACAATACCTCTCTCAAGCACCCTAAAATATAATCAAAATGTGCACAGTTATATATGTTTTATTTCTTTTTCCCTTGTCTTAATACAATACATATTTTATGACAATCGATTTAATTTACTTATTTGATTTCATAAATAGTCGGTTAATAGTGACTTGGAATGAAGTAGACACCACATCTTCAAACATATTAAGAGAATATGAGTAAATCAACAGCAACTGGGAATGAATTCGGTCAGTCCCCCAGCCACGTGGTTAAAAAACACTGGCTGTATGAGTGGTTACAACTCTACCTCTAAATAAAAGTACTGTAACAGCGGCAGAAGCAGAAGTCAATGGAAGCTGTGTGTATTCGGAAAGAAACTATTGACTATTAATAACAACAATTGACTAAAAACGCTGCGAGTTGTAAGGAAAAAAATAATTATACTACAGAGGTGATAAATGATAATAAATTACAATAGGGTTATATATAATCGTAAATGCTTCCAATGATTAACAATCAGTGAATTCAGTATTATTGACATTTCTCTGAAACTTAAAAATGAATTTCATGAGTCAATGACAATAATAGAAGCATTGACTAACCAACAGCAACCACATACTTATGATTTAAACATAAATGTTTCAAATTTGAATAGCTCAATTTTCTGTAACCCTAGAAAGCTGAATTTTGGCGCATAGTTAGGTATTTCCCAAAGCAATATGTAGACCAAATTTTATCGAAATTTTCGGAAAAAAATTTTTTTTGAAAGAAAACTCAAAATTTTCCCTGAAAACCCCCTCCGATTTTCCTGGCCATCGAACTCATCCAAGCCATTAATAAAAGAAAGGCACTTGCCGAGTTTCATCTAAATCGGTTAATTATTTTTTGAGTTATCAGACGGATACATATATATATATATATATATATATATATATATATATATATATATATATATATATATATATATATATATAAACATATAAACATTCAAACTGACCCCGGATATGGGTTCTAGGGGTCCTAATTCGCGCTCATTTGCAACAATTTTTGCAGTCTCACCATCGATACCTCTCTATTAGTGAATTTTTTAAATAAAAATTCACTAATATAAAATTTTAAACATGTATAGATTGTTGCAAATTTTGTGTTGCCATGCACGTAATAAAAAATGTCTCATGCATTTCTGATGAAACCCTATCCTAAATGGTTTCTAAAATCAGTATAATATACGCATCGTCCCGAATCCCTCTAAAACACCAGAACTACCGCGTGATCTAGTTGAACAAACCGAGAGCAGTTGGAGCTGGATAAAGAAAATATAGCCACGAACCGGTCCGTGTAAAGTATAATGAATATAGTTTAAATCCCTTTTGTTTCCCCCTAAAGTAATCTGAAGTAGGTAAGCCATGAAAAGAAACAGGAAAGTCGTAAGTCCTCCTCAACAACTTCTGGCAAGGATCAGAACTTTTCAGCTCATTTTCATCCATTCCAATCCACTTTCGCTCGTCAGGACAAACACCATGAATATTTCAGTTGCTGGTTAACCAGATATAGGCGCGTTCTGTGTACACATACGGGCTCAAAGAGCTGATTTCTCTACACATACTAGGGTCTACCAGTGAATATAGCTGTCCCAAAACAATAGTAGTTGTTGAATTTATATTACAAATGTAATAATACATACAGGTGCACAGCAAGGAATTAATACGATACATATTTGAAGCACAACAAAATATTCCTACTTGAAATTCTACACGGGTAGTAAATAGTGATCGGGCTATTTGAACACAATATTTTTACAATTAATCCAAGTCCGGTGAAACCAGAAGTTGACATCACCTTTGTTCTCTTAAATGGGTACCCACGTATTGTTATTACATAGATAGCTTATAAAATTTTAATGTGATTTCATGTAACATACCATATTCCTTAGATTTACAGTTTTCCACATCTTAATAATTTAAGTTTTTTAAAGTTTAAGTTAGTTACTTACAGACTTGGAGACTACTTCTCTGGCTTCACTGTTGCGTTTCGTTTCTGTAGGTGAAGGGCGTAGCTAGCGCGTAAGCTAACTGGAGCAAGAGGCCCGTATGAATTCTAGATGTTCTTGGATGTTGTTCAACGTTTCTGTGACTAGGTTCGATACTTGAGAGCATCCTCAGACAGGTACAAATTGAATTAGTATGAAATCATGACAACTAGAAATAAAGATCTGTTGCCATGTTAGGATGTTTTGATCAAAAAATTCATCAAATTGAAAATAAAATGAAACACAGATGACGGATGAGGGTTTCAAAATGGCTACGTGATGTATGTCAATATTTAGCATAAAATAGAACTAGGGTGAACCGACCAGTGAATGACCAGCACCCTCTGAATGAACAATCCGGTGAGTATTTATTTATATTAAGAACTAATCAAGATCAATTCACATTTGCCGCTAATTATCCTCTGAAACCGCATGTGCATCACAGTGTTCGGTAATGAATATGCTTCTAAGACAGTCAGTGCAGTTCAACAGTTGGTTTCAAAGTGGTACATACTATTATACGGACTGTGAACGTCATTTTTGTCAAGTTAAGCGAACGCCTAGCTTATTTTGAATAAAGAGTTTGAAATACTTAAACGAATTACTGTGAATTCAAGTATGAAAATGATGTTTCTAAATACACCACGGTTTCAAATTATGGAAAGAACGAAAGCATTACATTGACAGTAAATGTTTTTAACATGTTTCTTCACTGGAACGCAACGTATTGAAAATCTAGAGAATAAACGGCCGTTCATTAACTGGTACTTTTGTGTAAAATTTGAAAGTATACGAAAGTGAGCTTTAATATACGTTACAATAAGAAGAATTCATGAATGAACTCGGAAGTAGAAATCCTATGTCATAACCAGTAAATGAACAAGGGCTTTGTCATTCATTAACTGGATTTTGAGAAGCGTTCATTAACTAGAACATACATACTCCAGCCTTGCGATGTAGCCAAGGTCAGATCTTTAAAGGTGCAATGGAAGGAAGTTTGCAGGAACTTCAAACAAAAATCACGTGCCACAATGACCAGGCACAATTTCTGCTCACTCAAGAACTGTTTGACAAAGCCAACAAGCCTACTACAATACAGAATGGATTCAGAGTTTTTATTTTATTTTATTTTTTTATGTCAACAACACACCACGAGGGCTTACAGCCTAAATACTATCGTACCGTGGGTGTTGACAAGGAGGAAAGAGGCAGCTTGTTAATTCTGGACTTGAAGGTTTGGAGGTTCGGAGGAGAAGGAAAAACATGTGCCGGCAAGGAATTCCACAACTTGGAAGTCCTCGGGACAAAAGAGCTGTCCAGGTACAAAGTTTTGGTGGTAGGCTATAGGCCAGAAGTTTATTAAGCAGCGCTGCGTGCCAGACCTGGTCGAATGCTTTGGATATGTCTAGAGCAACAATCTGGGATTCACCATGTTGTTCCATAGACTTGTTCCAAGAATGGGTAACAAAGGAAAGGAGGTCGGCAGTCGATCTGCGCTGACGGAATCCATACTGCCTGTCGTGGATTAGACTGTGTTTTTCAAGGAATTTTAGTAGTTCGGTGTTTATATACTTTTCCACCACTTTAGAGATGACTGAAAGGAGAGAAATAGGCCTGTAGTTGCTAGGAAGCGCTTTGGATCCTTTCTTGGGGATGGGTTGTACTCGAGCAGTTTTCCAGTTACTAGGGAATATGCCTTTATTGTAAGATATCTGAAACAGACGAGTCAGGACAGGAGCAAGTTCTGGTGCGCATTTTTTGAGAACAATTGCTGGGATCTCGTCAAGGCCAGAGGCTTTCCTGGTATTAAGAGAAGAGAGCATCTTTCGTACCTTTTTAGTTTTGAAAATGATATCAGTCATTTTATGCGCGACATTGGGGACTGTTGGTGGTTGAACATTTGGAGGTGGGTTGAGAGTAGAATTTCCGGCGAACAACGAAGCAAAAAGTTCAGCCTTGCCCAGGGCGGTAGAAACAATTTCATCACCTGAGACAAGAGGTGGGAACGTACTCTTGCAGAAATTATTCCCAATAGACTTAGCAAGAGTCCAGAAGGGTTTGCCGCCGTTGGAGCTTGAGAGGACTTTGTTTTTGATGTGGTTATTAAACGAGTTTTTGCCTCAGAAAGAATGCGGACATAGCGGTTTCTTGCGTCGTTGAATGCTTGACGATTTTCGACTGGGATTGTGTAGAAGCGTTTTGTGAGCTTTGACCTTTTCAAGTCTGGCCTTGTCACAGGATTTAGAGAACCAGGGCTTTTGAGTGGCTGAAGAGGTTTTCTGTGTACGTGGAATAAATAATTCCATGCCAGCTTGGATAATTTCGGTGACGTTTTGTGAGATATCAGAGGGGTCAGGATGAGAGAAGCAGACAGATGCCCATGGAAATGAGGAAAAGTAATCCCGCATTTCGTCCCAGTTTGCGGAGTTGTAGTGCCAAACGATACGTGGGTGTGATGACTGTGTGACCTCGGGTTGCATTGCACAGGAAGCAGTGACCATGCCGTGGTCTGAGCGACCAAGGGGGGCGGTGACTGATATCTTATAGCATTCAGGATTTGTAGTAAGAAGGAGATCCAAGGGATTTGAGCTGTGTGTTGGGATACGAGGAAAGTAAGTAGGTTGCTGAACCATATTGGCCAAAGAATTGCTGACTGCAAAGGCCTCCGCTGCTCTCCCTTGTGGATCGGTTTTTGAAGATCCTAGCCATTCCTTATTATGGACATTGAAGTCGCCAAGAATAGTGACCTCGGAGGAAGGATATTCAGAAATCAGATAGTCGGTTTTTTCAGAAAGGTAGTCAAAGAGCTGGACAAAGTTGTTGTCAGAAGGTGACCGGTAAATGGAACAGATGAATTTAGTTGCAGCCCTGAGAGAGAGTTTTATCCATGTGGATTGTTTCCACTGAACCCGGATGCTGTGGACTACAGTAAATGTACATCTACTAGGAGTTCTAAAACATCGAGAGGAAAATAATCTAACACTTCATGATTATCATGTAGCAAAGAAAGTCGTGGAACATTTCCTGGGAAAAGTAACAATAAAAAGTGTTGAGAATTAATTAAGCCAGGAACATACATACATCCAGCGATCATAGGGACATTCGTTTTGGATTTTTTGTAATGCTAATATTGTAGAGACTCATGACTGTGTTCCTGAAATCGACAAGACAAACATGCACGTCGATTACACGGCTTTTGAAATTTCGGCACTTACGGACCCATTTCTGGATAATTTACCAATACAAATTGATGGTATTTTATTCGACCCTATTGAACGTAGTACCTTGCAAGGAACTTCAATTACTGACATAGACACTACAATATTAGATGCAGCCACCACAAATACTATATATGAAAATGAAAATCAATATAATAAATCAGAGAGTGGCATTGCAGAATTTGCGAACGAAGTCTGAACTATATCGTGGAGGTCATCTTAATTTCAGTCCTCCAGATATAAGACAACAAAAGGAACAATGTCAACGTATCTGCCACAGTTGGCAAAGAAAACAGCGGGCGAGAAGAAATTAAAATTATTTCAGATATTACTATAGGGACCGGGTCAAATTGTGTTCGAGTACATGAGAATGTTTGGAGGGAGCACCTGCATTGGCGAAAACAAGCGCCTGCTGTACAAAAAAACACGAAAACTTCAAACTATGTCTTTTGCTATAACATCACGAAAATGGGTGGAATATCAACAAAACATCGAAAGGCAGAAAACAGAAATTCAAGAAGCTTCACGAAAAAGAAAAATGGCCAGGGACCGCAAGAAAATGAAAAAAGGAAGCCAAAAAACCTGAAACAAAACCACGATCTGAATCGAGCACGGGTCGAGTAGTGCCATATTTTGTCGTAGGGGACTATGTTGTGGTCAATTTTGAGGGCTTAAGGTATCCCGGTAAATTTAAAATCAGCGTCTTACATAAGACGAGAACAAACAGATGGAAGTGGCGGAAATCTGTGGACCAAATTTGGTATGATAGCCATGAATTGATAAAAGAAAATTCCCGTACCAATAGAAGAAAATGACGGAACATTTATTATAAAAATGTAAATTAATATCATGTTTTACATTGTTTTTATACTATGCTTTCTGAATAAAGAATGTCGTTCATTTACTGGTTCGTTTGTGTTCAGTTACTGATTTTCAATGTTCATTCACTAGATTTTGAGAATCTTCTTGATTTATAAGGCAATAAGCCAAATTGGAGTAAAAATTTCGAAGTTTTATTAGAATGTGCAGACTTGTTAATCACAACCAGGTGCAAAAGTGCTTCTCCCGAAACATTTGGACGTAAATGTGAACTGTGGTGTTATGTCAAAGTGAAAAGTTGCCTTAACTGTTCATTCGCTTGATAATTCACCCTAGCCTATAATAACTATAATAACAGTTACAACAATAAAATAACTAAACAATAACAGTAATAAAGCAGTATCTATACAACGAAACTATCGACATACATCAACTCATTATCGTATGACAACTTTTTTGAAAAAATAGTTAAATTTATTCTCTTTGACTTATTTAATTAGGAAGAAGAATATCCAAGAAAGGGGAATTCATTAAATCAGTTTGCTTACGACTCGTGATTTGCTACTTAACGCGAAAGAAAAATCTTGTTTCTTGACAAAAGCTGGAGTTTATAAATTAGCTTGTACACATTGTAATGCAATCTACATAGGTCAAACTTCTAGAAATTTTAACACCCGATACAAAGAACACATTTCTGTAGTTAGAAATAACCACGCTGACAAATCTACATTTGCAAAACATATTATTGATACCAAACATAGACCTACAGTAAATAACCACATACAACCACAACACTTTTGTAATAAAAACGTCAACTAGGCTTTTTTGAAGCTGTAGAAGTCAAAAAGCACACACAAGACAATATCTGCCTTGTTTTAAATGAGCAAACTGATTTAATGAATTCCCCTTTCTTGGATATTCTTCTTCCTAGTTAAATAGGCCAAAGAAAATAAATTTAACTATCCTTTCAAAAAAGTTGTAATAAGATAATGAGTTGATGTATGTCGATACTTTCGTTGTATAGATACTGCTTTATTACTGTTATTGTTTAGTGCATAACTGGCTATCTACACCTACTACTGCTTTAGTAATACTGGCAAGATAATTTATATAAAGCAAAAAGAGGATGGGGCCTAACCCCTAACATTGAGGCAAACCAAATTTCAAAACAGGTGTTTGTGAGCGGGTGTTACCAAGGTAAGTGTGACTGATGAGATACCTGCACTAATCAGCATCAAATCCATATATATATATATATATATATATATATATATATATATATATATATATATATATATATATATATATATATATATAATTGAATTCTTCAGGTGAAAATTGTTCAGTTTTTTATATTTCAACAACACACCACGAGGGTTTACAGCCTAAATACTATCGTACCGTGAGTGTCGACAATGAGGAAAGAGGCAACTTGTTAATTCTAGACTTGAAGGTTTGGAGGTTCGGAGGAGAAGGAAAAACATGTGCCGGCAAGGAATTCCACAACTTGGAAGTCCTCGGGACAAAAGAGCGGGCATAACAAGATGTTATATGTCTGGTGACCTGGACAGTAAAAGGGTGCATTCGCTCTGTTCCCCTGGTAGATCTGTTGGGGGTAGCAGTTGGAGAAACTATGGAAAAAAGCTCCTCTGAGCAGTGCCCGTGCAGATATCTATAAAAGAGAGAGAGGGAGAGGTCGCCAACGGCACGTCGGTGGGCAAGGAATGGCAGCCCTTGGGTGAGGGTAGGGTCACCGACGAGACGTATAGCTCTCTTCTGAATGGAGTCCAGGATAGCGAGTGTAGAAGCGGCAGCGGCACCCCAGATGTGGGAGCAGTATTCGAGGTTTGGCCTTATTTGTGAAGTATATAAGGTATAGAAATTAGCTGGTGAAAAGTATTTGCGAGCCCGGAAGAGAAAACCTAATTTCTTAGCAGCCGCTTCTGCAATTGATGTGACATGTTGGTGCCAAGTGAGATTTCGATCCACAGAAATGCCAACAAGTGAGAATGACTCATTACTTTGATTGACTTGGTTGTTCATTGTGATGGGTCTAGGGCTGATGTATCCCTTATGAGAATGAAAGCAAGACTGCGATTTGGTGGGGTTGAATTGTACAAGATTTCTACTTCCCCAGTCTAATAGTTTTTGGAGATCCACGGAGACAGAACCCTCCATGAGTCTGCGATCCTCATCTAATTGGGCTAAAGAGACAGTCTTAGAATATTTTATATTTGAGTGGAGGGTGCTGTCGTCCGCGTAACTGTGAACTGGGTTGGATGTTCTAGAGAGGAGGTCATTAATGTGGAGAAGAAAAAAAGTAGGGGCTAAAGGTGAACCTTGAGGAACTCGTGCATTAATTGGATACAGTTTAGAGGAATGGCCATCCACGACAACAGAAATGCTCCGGTTGGAAAGGAAATTTGCTGTCCAGGTACAGAGTTTTGGTGGTAGGCCATAGACAGGAAGTTTATTAAGCAGCGCTGCGTGCCAGACCTGGTCGAATGCTTTGGATATGTCTAGAGCGACAATCTGGGATTCACCGTGTAGTTCCATAGACTTATTCCAAGAATGGGTGACAAAGGAAAGGAGGTCGGCAGGTGATCTGCGCTGACGGAATCCATACTGCCTGTCGTGGATTAGACTGTGTTTTTCAAGAAATTTTAGTAATTCGGTGTTTATATACTTTTCCATCACTTTAGAGACGACTGAAAGGAGAGAAATAGGCCTGTAGTTGCTAGGAAGCGCTTTGGATCCTTTCTTGGGGACGGGTTGTACTAGAGCAGTTTTCCAGTTACTAGGGAATATGACTCTATTGTAAGATGTCTGAAACAGGCGAGTCAGGATAGGACCAAGTTCTGGTGCGCATTTTTTGAGAACAATTGCTGGGATCTCGTCAAGGCCAGAGGCTTTCATGGTATTAAGAGAAGAGAACATCTTTCGTACCTTTTTAGTTTTGAAAATGATATCAGTCATTTTATGCGCGACATTGGGGACTGTTGGTGCTTGAACATTTGGAGGTGGGTTGAGAGTAGAATTTCCAGCGAACAGCGAGGCAAAAAGTTCAGCCTTGCCCAGGTCTCTAGAAACAATTTCATCCCCTGAGACAAGAGGTGGGAACGTGCTCTTGCAGAAATTATTCCCAATAGATTTAGCAAGAGTCCAGAAGGGTTTGCTGCCGTTGGAGCTTGAGAGGACTTTGTTTTTGATGTGGTTATTAAACGAGTTCTTTTGCCTCAGAAAGAATGCGGACATACCGGTTTCTTGCGTCGTTAAATGCTTGACGGTTTTCTTGACTGGGATTGTGTAGAAGCGTTTTGTGAGCTTTGACCTTTTAAAGTCTGGCCTTGTCACAGGATTTAGAGAACCAGGGCTTTTGAGTGGCTGAAGAGGTTTTCTGTGTACGTGGAATAAATAATTCCATGCCAGCTTGGATAATTTCGGTGACGTTTTGTGAGATATCAGAGGGGCCAGGATGAGAGAAGCAGACAGACGCCCATGGAAATGAGGAAAAGTAATCTCGATTTCGTCCCAGTTCGCGAAGTTGTAGTGCCAAACGATACGTGGGTGTGATGACTGTGTGACCTCGGGTTGAATTGCGCAGGAAGCAGTGACCATGCAGTGGTCTGAGCGACCCAGAGGGGCGGTGACTGATATTTAATAGGAGTCAGGATTTGTAGTAAGAAGGAGGTACAAAGGATTTGAGCTGTGTGTTGGGATGCGAGGAAAGTAAGTAGGTTGCAGAACCATATTGTCTAAAGAATTGCTGACTGCAAAGGCCTCCGCTGCTCTTCCTTGTGGATCGGTTTTTGAGGATCCTAGCCATTCCTTATTATGGACATTGAAGTCACCAAGAATAGGGACCTTGGAGGAAGGATAATTAGAAATCAGATGGTCGGTTTTTTAGAAAGGTAGTCAAAAAGCTGGACAACGTTGTTGTCAGAAGGTGACCGGTAAATGCAACAGATGAATTTAGTTGCAGCCCTGAGAGAGAGTTTTATCCATAGTATGTCTTTTTTTCCAACTTCTAAATTGAGGAGTCTAGTTCAGGGTAGATTGCTACGGACGTATGCGCACACGCCTCCATGCAATCTAAAGGAAGTGAGGAGCTCATACCCCGGGAAATTAAGGTGATTAGTGGCTGTTTTGGCACTTATTTGAGTTTCGGTGTGGAAGAGGAGTTGGGGCCTATTAGTCTGGAGGAAATGGTGGACGGAGTTTAGGTTAGAATTTAGGGATGGTGTTAAATTGAATTTATATCAATCACAGACTTTTATGGGATAATTGTAATTGCTGCGGTAATTGATAAGACCATTACGAATCAGTGGATACATATATCCAAGCTGTGAGCTTAAATGGCCAGTGAACACAAGGCAGACTTATAGAAATACGTGTAAAGGGTGTTAGAGAAGGTGTGCGAGAAGATATGCTTATTGTAATAACTCGAGAGGAGAAAGCCAAAAACTTTACGACGTATTTTGGGACACAATCACTTTTGACAATATTCAGAAACACATCTTTGGTAAAAACTAAGCAGAGCAAGACGAACCCTTGCGACAAACTTGGTGAGTTTGATACAGCAACAACGAATTGAAAACAAAGTTATGGTTGCGAATACAAGGTGGTATCGCCCTTAGTCATATCTGCAGGGTAAATATTAATTTAAAGCAAAATGACGGTATAAAGGATTAACCAAAGTTTAATGATAGTGTATTCCGGAGCAGCTATATATGAACACAGACAGGCATATATAAAACAGGGGTGGGTGGAATTTTTGGAGACAAAACACATATATCACCGAAGACTTATTTATCTTTTCCTTGCATATATGCATGTAGTATGAAATTGGCTGTGTGTTTTAATCCTACACGTTCGCGTTTATGTGGATTTATGCAGCGTAATGTATTTTTGAAAACCTTGTACGCAACACAGGCTGATATTTATATAAACGAGCTTTTTCTGAAATTTAAATAAAGCGTAATGCAGAACAAACAGCTGCTTTTAACGAAGATCTGTGTAGGCATAAAAAGTATTGTTAGGGAACGTAAATTAATAAATATATAAGTTGAATTTCTAATAGCAGCCTGTACAGGTGTCCCTTTTTGGTTACAATTTCTGAGTACCTCAATTATATAAATGATTATATAAATGATAGGAAGAAGCAGACCATTTTTAAACCAAGTATCAGCCCTTCATCAAGGTTTGTCACCAGGAGATTATGACAGAAGACTTGCATTTCTTGCATGGCTAAGTGTTGTGCAAAAAGAAAGAATTTTGAGTCACATTTTATGGTCAGATGAGAGTACTGTTCACAATAATATCACAGTTAATTCGCACAATTGTCAATACTGGACTGCTGAAAATCCCCACTGGATAAGAGGCAGGTATTTTCAGAACATCTGAGGGATAAATGTCTGGTGTTTTAAAGGGAATCTGAATTCGGAAATGTATTTGGAATTGCGCACCAATTAGTTTCCAGTATTGTTGGAATATATTCCCTTGCATTTACATCATAATATGTTTTTCAGCAAGACGGTGCACCTGCCAACAACGCTAGAGTGGTGACAGAATACCACGATGAAATTTTTCCTGAAATATGGGTAGGTACATTGGTGCTGCAAGGTGACCCGCTAGACCTCCTGACCTTACGCCGTTTGATTATTTCCCGTGGGAATATTTAAAGGATACAGTCTATCGAACACCTTTAAACAATATTGAAGACCTTAAAAACGGAATAAGCGTGGACTGTCAGGCTATCAATGGCGTGGTCCTTAGATCTGTTACTTCTGGTGAACTGCTTAATCGGGCTGCGTCTTGCTTGGAAAATCATGGCCGTCATTATAAACACCTCATTTCACAAACTTAGCATACTATCCTCGTTTTGCTTAGGCATTTGCTTAATATCGATTCACAAAATTATGTATTTAATTACTCTTATGTAATATAATTTTATAACTTTTAAAACTTATTTTAAAACTTACTCCTTTTAAGCCGCTTTAGGAAAATTATGAATTATGATACATAATTGTAAAGGGAAATAAAATAAATAAATTTCAAAATTTGGAACAAATATACGGGGTGTCATTAAATAACATTTTTTTTGTCACTTCCGGTTAAAACGAAATTTCCGCCATTTTGTCTTCCAGTTTTTTCAAATCTCTAAGCATATATACGAATAGGTAGAGATGGTATGTTCTAACCCCACCGCCCGCTACTGAGCATGCGTGTGAAGTAACAAATATGGCGGTTGTATTGAGGATGACGTAAGCTTTAACCTGAGATGACGTAATCCAAGATGGCGGCCAAGATTTTTGCAAAAAGTGACGTAACAAATATGGCGGTTGGCGCAGGAGCAAACTTAACTTTTTAGTTTTTGGTTGAAGTCCTATGTGTGGGGTGTCATTTTACTCGGCCTGGCAAGCAAATTCGGCATATATGCATGCGCAGACCCAACTTTTGGAGTTTTTGGCCTAAGCCTTAGGTGTTTGGTATAATTTTACCCGGCTCGGGGAACATATGTTTAAAATGCGAATGCCAGGCATGCCAGACATAGCAACAAACAAAAATCCTAAGAATGTGAGACCAGACATGGCAATATAGCAACAGCTAAAAATCCTAAGAATGTTAAGACCAGACATGGCAACATAGCAACAGCCAACAACTGCAAACTGAGAATATCCTCGACTATAATATGTAACAAGAAATGAGTCATATGTTTACCATTTCAGTCAGATGATGTCATTTAAAGAAAGCAAAAAGTTAGCACTTTAGGGTTGAACATAAAACAAGTGATTTAAATACAATTAAGTTATTAGGATTAATTCACAAGTTTACATACTAAATTATTACATAATGGCTCTTACAATACCAGTTAGAGGCTTATATTCAAATATACAATCATGAATAACTAAACAGTAAGCTTTGGTTCTATTGGGAAAATTGTTTTTGCTCACTTTGATGTCCACTGTTGACGACTTGATTGGCTCATTCCGGTGATGACAGTCGATTACAAATAGAGCTCGATCTTTAAACTCAGAATTTAAGAGAGGCTCTGCTGTGTTTTATAACAAAAACTTTTTTGAAAATCTGTGTACATCTGGTAGGCTTCAACATATTTAGATTTTTCGAAATCCATATTCATAGATTAATAAGGGTAGCATTCTGAATTTAAGAACACTCGTAGATCTACCATACCAATATTATCAAAAAAGTCACCTTTCTTGCTTACATTGTCTTTTCGATCTGTTTGAAATGCTATAATCACATATCTAGGTGTTTCTAAGTTTGTTGCAGTTTTAACAGACCACACATAGGACTTCAACCAAAAACTAAAAAGTTGAGTTTGCACCTGCGCCAACCGCCATATTTGTTACGTCACTTTTTGCAAAAATCAAAATGACGGAGCTTCTTATTTTGATTGGTGGCGCCAACTACCGTCTAAAATTTTTAATTTTCCGGGTTTTTCACTTCCGGTCGGCCATCTTGGATTACGTCATCTCAGGTTAAAGCTTACGTCATCCTCAATACAACCGCCATATTTGTTACGTCACACGCATGCTCAGTAGCGGGCGGTGGGAGGTGGAAGGTGGGCTTAGAACATACTATCTCTCATCCTACTTATACGATACAACCATCAATCCAGCCGAGCTTTTCAATTGGAACAGGAGAACTGAGACACCCAGTATATATGTGTGCGAAAATCGCGAATAACGGCATACAAATATGCACATGTATAAGGCGTCATACGCAATCACAGACTAACATATGCCATCCGAGGAAAGGTTACACAGTCAGTGTGGGAGCGCATGTAGACAGTACTGAAAGTGGTGTAAAGGTGGACGGTTGGCCAAGGGCTTGGAGTGAGCCCTAAGAATGCAACCGTCACACCGTTTATGAGGAGGAGGAAGTGGGCCAAAACTCTCATTCTATACGGTAGAAACAACCCAATGGCCAGGGAGGTAAAATATCTTGGGGGTCGTATTGGATTCTAAGCTAACCTGGAATAGTCATATTGAAAAAATACTGCATAAGGCATTTATGACCCTAGCCGTCACTAGGCGGCTACATGGAAAAACGTGGGGACTAAGACCTAGTATGTCCCATTGGCTGTACACAAGGGTGGTCAGACTATGGTTAACATACGAGGCACTGGTCTGGTGGCCTAAGGTGACACAATCCAGTGCCAAACAAAAGCTAGGCAAGATCCAAAGGATGGCTTGCCTGGGCATCATAGGGGCCATGACTTCAACCTCAACAGCCTCCATGGAGGTGTTGCTGGATCTGCCCCCCCCCATTCACTTAGCTCTCATGTGGGAGGCCTGGCTAGGACTATACAGACTAGCCTGCAATGGTAAACTGAAGATCAACCCAGGCTTCAGGGGCCACTGCAAAATTCAGGAGATCAGAAGGTGGAGGAATTCGGTTGACACAAGTTCACTTATGGCAGCCTATTTTACCTTATTTCATGGCCACCTATCGTATGGCACTCATTTGTGGGGCAATTCATCAATTCTATACAAATATTCAGGCTCCAAAAAAGTGGTTAGGTTGATTGCTGGAGTTGGCTGCCGTGAACACTGTAAGCCATACTTTATTAGTCTGGGAATTATGACTCTTCCCACGATATACATCTTTGGTCAGTTATTGAACATACACAGGGATAAATTTGATTATCAGCTAAATTCTGCACATCCTAACTATAGTAAAAGATCGGCTAGTTTAATACGACCGCAGAGATTTAGACTACAAAAATCGGTAAATAATTCTTTGCATATCGCCTTATATAATAAGCGACCGGTTCACATAAAGTCCTTAGATTATGGGAAATTTAAAAATGCTATAAAGCATTACTTTAAGCAAAACGCTTACTATTCAGTCCGTGAGTACATGGATGCCTCCATAGTGCTATAGTGTTTGTATCTCGCCGTTGGTGTGAATTTTAGATAACGCTGTATATATGTCCGCGTGTATGTACAGCTTTGTATTTTTGTTGTTTGTTCTTTTTAGTGAATTTTCGTAGAAAAAATTCACTAATGGGGACATCCCGACTTTTGAATTTTGAAAAATTTTTTGCAAATGAGCGCGATCTAGGACCCCTAGAACCCATATCCGGGGTCAGTTTCAATTTTTATATGTATATATATATATACAGTGTGGAACAGCCAAATGGAATAAATTCGATAACGGATAAATGAGGACGTGTTGGGAAAAACGCTTGGACACGTCGATTTGTATTTTTAACTACGCATCTTTTTCAAGAAAAAAAAATTATTTAGGGTGCGTCATGTGACAGTGGCCAATACCAACTTTCTTATTTTAAATACAAGCCCCTGTATATTATTAATTTTTTGGATTCTTCAGAAAATTCTAGACATAATTCATGTACAATGTCCTATACCTATCTTCAACTGTTTCGGAAATATTAAGTATTTTCAGATTTATTACAAAAATTAACATTAAAATAGAAAATTATTTTATTTCACAAATTCTAATAAGAAATACTGATTATTTCTTAATAATTTAAAAAAACAAAAAAAAATTAATGTCAATGTAGTAAATGTTCAAAATGCTCGCCACGAACATCTTGGCAACATGCTAATCTGGTATAGAAATGTCTTCTAACATTACTCAACATCTCAGGCGTGACTGATCTAATCGCAAGCGTGATTCGTCTTTTTAAGTCATCTAAGTTGAGGGGCTTAGTTTTGTATACAATACTTTTGACATATCCCCACAAAAAGTAGTCTAATAGCGACAGATCAGGAGATCGTGCTGGCCATTCTATCGATCCGCGCCTCCCTATCCACCGATTTGAAAAAATTTGGTTCAGGTACTGCCGGACATTGATTTGGTAATGGGGCGGTGCTCCATCTTGCTGAAACCATATTTTATTGGCAGGAACTTGTGGGTTTGCTGGATCTGGATATAAGTTTGTCAAAGTTGGCACGACATTATTTTGGAGCAGTTCTAAATATTTATCCCCATTCAAGTTGCCATCAATGAAAAAGGGACCTACGATATGATTTCCAACAATTCCTGCCCAAACATTAACTTTTTCAGGATATTGCGTATGTTCCTCTCTCATCCAATGAGGATTCTCATTAGACCAATAGCGGCAATTTTGACGATTAACATGACCGTGAAGTGTAAATGTGCTCTCATCAGAAAACAAAACATCTTCTAATTGGATCACATTGTTATCTAACATTGCCATCATTTGTTCACAAAAATACGTTCTCCTATCGAAATCGTCCTCCATGAGCTCCTGAGTTGGTATCATTTTATAGGGATGCATTTTACTTTCCTTTAATGTTCGAAAAATTGCTGTGTGGCTAACGTTGAATAGTTGGGCTGCTTGTCGACCAGAAGTATGTGGGTTTTCTTGAAACTCAAGCGTAATATCCAATTTCGTATCATCACTTACTGCATTGGCAGCTACTTTTTTTATCTGTCTCACATGACCAAGCTCGCGAAACTGCTTTTCTATTTTGCTAATTGTTCCTTGGGATACAGGCGGCAAATTTGGAAAAATTTTCGTGAAATAAGCGAGACACTTCCATCTGTGTCCGTGTGTTATCTCCATAACCAATCATTTGTAGAATGGTTATTTTGTGCATTTCTGTTAAATGAACCATTTTTCTGATATTATTACGTACAGTTAACGAAATTCAAACGACAATAGCACTGACACTAATCACTACTGTCATGCAGGCAGACAACAAGTTGCTAAGGCTACGAGTTTTATACGAACAGAAAGAAAACTGTTTTTGTTTTTGTTTCATTTCATATCAGTAAAAAGAAACGCAGGAATGGTTTTTGTTTACTTTCTCATTATCAAGAGCTGAATGGGAAATAAGTATTGAATGCAATGTAGCAAATTTGTGAAATAAAATAATTTTCTATTTTTAATGTTAATTTTTGTAATAAATCTGAAAATACTTAATATTTCCGAAACAGTTGAAGATAGGTATAGAACATTGTACATGAATTATGTCTAGAATTTTCTGAAGAATCCAAAAAATTAATAATATACAGGGGCTTGTATTTAAAATAAGAAAGTTGGTATTGGCCACTGTCACATGACGCACCCTATATAATTTTTTTTTCTTGAAAAAGATGCGCAGTTAAAAATACAAATCGACGTGTCCAAGCGTTTTTCCCAACACGCCCTCATTTATCCGTTATCGAATTTATTCCATTTGGCTGTTCCACACTGTATATATATATATATATATATATATATATATATATATATATATATATATATATATATATATATATATATATATATATATATATATATATATATATATATGTATCACACCGATAACTCAAAAATTAATACGCCGATTTTGATAAAATTTGGCACGTACCTTTCTTTTGTAAATGGCTTGGATAAGTTCGTTATTCAGGAAAATCGGATGAGGTTTTCCGGGAAAATTTTGAGTTTTCATTCGAAAAAAATTCTTATCTGAAAAAGTAATAAGCCAATTTTAATAAAATTTGGCACGTACCTTCCTTTTGTAAATGGCTTTGACAAATTCGTTAGTCAGGAAAATCGCATAAGGTTTTCCAGGAAAATTTTGATTTTTCATTCGAAAAAAATTCTTATCTCAAAAAGTAATAAGCCGATTTTAATAAAATTTGGCATGTACCTTCCTTTTGTAAATGGCTTTGACAAGTTTGTTAGTCAGGAAAGTCGGACGAGGTTTTCCGGAAAAATTTTGAGTTTTCATTCGAAAAAAAACTTTATCTCAAAGAATAATGGGCAGATTTTGATATAATTTGGCATGTACCTTCCTTTTGTAAATATCTTTGATAAGTTCTTTAATTAGAAAAATCTGACGAGGTTTTCCGGAAAAATTTTGAGTTTTCATTTGAAAAAAAAATTTATCTTAAAAAATAAATAAGCTATGATAACCAAATTTGGTAGGTAGGTTTACGATATAAAAAGTAAACTATACACCAAAATTTAGATTTCTATGTTACAAGAAAAAAAAGTTATAATAAAATATTTTGTGCCAGATCATTTCTATGAAAATTCACTACCATAACGCACTTGCTGCGTACAGGCTTTTTGTTTTTATGTGTTTTAGTCTGTATGTTTACATGTAGTAATCTGTATTTTACAAGGTTCATTTATTGTATAGTTAATTTTAACTAATTTATATGTCTGTATATTTTGCTCTGTACTTTTTAACAACTTGTATTTTTTACTAGTGTATTTCTGCCACAATTATTGTATTTTCAAGTGTGAAAAGTGGTCAAATAAATGTATCTATCTATCTATCTATCAATCACCTATCACCCATGCTTGAAATGAGGTCAGACTTCGCGAGCCCGCGAATCTGCAGGGAAAACAATTTTACAGTGGAAATCCCCGACCGCGAGGAATGGCGGGAGGAGACGCCGGGATTACCACGAAGCGCGCTCGTCTCGTTCACGGACGGATCCGGGAGCGTGGGACGAGGGCAGATGTTTATTCGTAAGTACCGAGCGTAAGTTATAGTATTTCCCTCGGAGCCCATGCAATGGTCTTTCAGCCCGAAATGTACGCCATCCTGCACTGTGTGCGGGAAAACAAGGGGAAGGGCTACACCAACAAGCGGATTCTCATAGCCACAGAGAGACAGGCAGCCCTTAAGGCCCTAAGTAGCCCACAGGTAAATTCCTGGCTGGTGAGAATGAGACGAGACGTGCGACCTGGCTGGGCAGAATGAGGTCACTCTCATCTGGGTGCCGGGTCACTCGGGGGTCAAAGGCAACGAAGAAGCTGACAGTCTCGAGAAGAGAGGGTCAGCAGAACCATGTATGGGACCAGCACCGGTCCTGGGCGTATCGAGAGGTACAGCCAGGGGAACCATCAAGTCCTGGGTCAGGGAACAGCACAAGGCATACGGGGCAGATTGTCTAGGGCTCAAGCACGGGAAGTCATTAATTGGGCAACCCAGTCCAAAGAGGGCTGTGGAACTGCTAAATCTTAGCAGAAGATAGCTCAGAAACATAACAGGACTCTTGACGGGACACATGGCCGTCAAGAAACACCTGCATAAAATGGGGCGTTCGAGGGGGACCTCGCATGCTGACTCTGCGGCGAGGGGAGGAATCAACACAGCACATCTTGTGCGAGTGTAAAGCTCTCGACCGAAAAAGGCAACTGATCCACGGACAGCCTAGACCGGAGACAGAGCAATATAAAACTTCACCCTAGAGATTGCTGTGCAGACTAGTTCAAGGCACAGTAATTTTGGAATGGGTGGAGTAGATACAAAGGGCATGCACAATAAGCCAAAGGCCGCGGTGCTATCGGGACAGCAAAGACGCGGACGAGCCATGACGGAGAAAAAAAAACATCTGCCGCCCACCGGTTAGACGGGTGTACGCTTACTGTAGTGTCAAATGATAGACATTTGCATGGGTTTTCCATTGAACGAATTAAACATTTACCTAACAGTTTTTCATACATAGAATATTATAACATGCACGAAAATATTCAAAAACGTATGTAGTGGATGGAAAAATAATTTTAAATCAAAAAATTTCGAATTATTATCATCTAACCGCGAACGTTCTGTTATTGGTCGTGACGCACTTGGATTGTCAATAAACGACGTGTTGACATTTGCCTTATGGTTTGATAAGTACGGTCGCTTATTTCTCAACACCATGGTGAATTTTATTCGTTTAGCGGGATGTCAAGCTTATTGTCATTGTTGACATTACCGTCCAGTGACGTCACATATCATGCCGGAAAATAGTGGTGTTTGAAATAAAAATGAAATTCGCATTGTCAAATATTTTTTTGCGTCGTTATTTTTGTAGTATGCGAAATGAAAAATATTTAAAATCATCTTTGTGGGATGTCTATCAGATGTGATAAGAAAAAAAACATGCAAATTGCCTATTGACACAAAAATTAACAGATATGACAGTATGAGCTTAAAATGTTTTATTTTATAAAAAATGAATCAAAACATAAATCAAAGAAATAAACATTACAAACGGGCTTTAGAAGTAACTGCACGGGAAAATAAAACAGCCAAATTTGGTTAAATCCAAATATTATGACATTAGCAATTTGCTGCATTGATTATGGGACAGCCAGTAAACTATTTTATTACAATATTTTTAGCAATATACATTTTTCATCAAAAGTTAATAAAGTTTGGCTATTATTGCACATACTGTTACCGGGCGCCCTTCTGGAAGCTAAAGCACTATAGTTTAAATTGAAGCGTCAAGTGGAGGCAAATCTAGTATGAAGAAGCCTTTAAACTTAATAGATGATTTCAAGTTCTAACAGTTAATCTAAGGTGAGCCATCTCAGTATCCTCTTAATAGGGTGGGAATTTTAAGCAGACACCGTCTTGGGACGCGCATAATTGAGTTAAGGGGATGATAGCTGACATTATGCTATCCCAACCCCTGCTGCTCTCTCTACAGTCCTAAGGGTTCAGAGTTGCACCACCACTCGCTTCTAAACTCCACTAAAATAAATTGTTCAGGTTATAGTACATTAATTTTAAGTACTTCACTTGCCCGAACAAAATACACAAAAATTCTAATTGTAAACTTGAGGGTATAAATCATCAGATTAGGGGAATTAAACACGCTTTAAGGGTTAATTAGTTACACCGCAGGAAACTTGGAAACTTGTTAGGAGACATAAATCAAAGGATTGAACAATAACTTTGTTGGTTATGCATTTAAAAATGCTAGATAGAGACCCTGTATGGATAATTTATTTTATTTTATTTGGTGTGAAAAAATTAGGCAACTGTCGATAAAAGATAATAATAATAATAGTGATACTAATAATATAAGGACAGTTTATCGGACAATAATTACAATAAAAATAATATACAAATAACGGGCAGTTAATAAAGAAATTAGTTAATATATCTATACAATACAATAAACAATCCTCAAACCAAAGTATTCTTATACTTGTGCGTGAGGAGGCGGTACAAGAATATTCATACATACACACACATACATATATATATATATATATATATATATATATATATATATATATATATATATATATATATATATATATATATATATATATATATATATATATATATATATATATTGATATGGTTACTAAAGGGGGCCACATATACATATATACACATACATATACACAAACAACAACTTACCTTTGGTGTATGCAATGTTTTTGCACTGTAAGGCAGGGAGAAACTAAATTTTACAGATATATATGTGTTGAAAGGAGGCAAGGCAGGTGTAAAGGTATGACCAGTTTAATTAGATAGTTTAAGGTATTATTGTTTGATAGCTGTTATGTAATTTAAGATGTTATTGTTTGTTAGAATTAAGGATATTGTTAGCTTTAAGAATAGTAAGATGTCAAAATTTGAGTGTTAAATTGTAAGAAATGTCATGTCATAACCTATGTTTAAGTCAGCTGTTTTTTATTTAGGACAGACGTCAAACTGACACTAAAATTATAGTTAGGTTAATTATTCTCTCATTGACTAACAACAATCAGAAGTATGTATGTATCCGAGGAGATGATGAAAAACGATTATTGTGTTAAAATTTGTTAGGATATTTTATTTGAAGCAGGCAGATAACAGTTTTTTGATTAGTTACGCTGGTTACAAGGAAAAATGATAAACAGATGGAAAAATTTTGATAAAAGTATCAGATTAAAATTTTTGAGATGAAAAAAGTTTGAAATTGTCATTAAATTATTAGATGGGAATTTTTGGTAATAAGGATATAGTTTGAGAAATTAGATAGAAGGGGTTTGAAAAGGGATAGTAGCAAGAGGAGAAAATTTAGTCTAGAGGATGCAAAAATCTAGAGGGTCGCTGATCCGATAGTCCGACTCAGCAAATACAGGAGAGGCAGCAGAGGCAGCAGCAGTCTGAGTGAGTAGTGTAAAACTAAAAGGAGTAATAAAACTCGCTAAAAAAATAAGTACATAAACTGTGCTTTGGTTTTTATACGACATTCAAGATACTTATAGAGGCAGGGGATCTTTTGGCTATAACTAACTGATAGTCAGCGTGGAACTCTGTGTCTATTGACTAAGTGCCACAATACAGTGGAATTAATATAAACACCAATAGGTGTCGGTACCGTTAACATTTATTTTATTTTCTTTCGTTCCCTTTTATAGTGTAAAATTCAAATAGGTATAAGTAATACATAAGGTTTAGGTTTTTTGTCATATATGTTAATTTAATAAATATTTAAGTTCTGTGAGCGTATAAGGACCTTTGCTTTGTTTTCTTTAACATATATTTATAAGCATTTTGAGTAAAGATCAGAGGGGGAATACATTTCAAAATTTAAAATTTAATCAAACTTTTGGAAATAATAATAAAAATTTTGATAGGACTTGAACCCACTAGTCCCTGTTTTGAGAGTCAAATTCATTCATGTGATCAATTGTATGCGCAATACAGCAGTATAAAGGCATTTAATACACCAAGGTGTAATACACACACAAACCTTTGGTGAACACACATTAACAACACATTACTCACTAAACTTTACAGGTAGATAAAACACAAGATAAAATACACTTCGAAATTAACATCACAAAAAGCAATAAAACATATTTAAGTTAGCCACCATATCAAGTATTTCAATATACCTAATAATAATAATATAAAACTTAAAATAAACCTTTCCCTATATCAATTATCACCCAATAGTGGGACTTAAACAACCCTAGCTTAAATTAACTTTCTATATCAATTAGCGCCCAAAAACGTGGGACTATAATTTTCCTAGATAGATTAAATTATTACTACGTGGGACTTTAATCTTCCTAAATAACTTTCTATATCAATATATATATATATATATATATATATATATATATATATATATATATATATATATATATATATATATATATATATATATATATATATATACTTAATTCTCATAGAGACGGATGTGACACCGCCCCCTTCTTACATTCGGTCGTCCCGGCCGAATTCTGACATGTCTTGGTATGGCGTAAGCCTGTGCATATGGACCACCTTCATCTTGGCCTTTGGGCTCCTCTGAATGCGATAACGTCATTGATCCTTTTGACCACCATATACAAACCTTCCCATAATTTCTGTAGTTTCGGCGACCGCCCTTTGCGTCATACAGGATAGTCGAACCATACCCGATCTTCTTTTTTTAAAGCATGCGGTCGCTTTCTACTCGTATGTGCAGCAGAATGGATGGCTTCCCTTCTCGTCAATATTTCGGAGCTCTCTATAAGTGAAGTTCTTACGTTGCACTGTTTCTTCCGCACAATTGCTCTTATCCTGGTATTTATACTTGCACAAATATCTCTGCAGGCCCTATTCTTCTCGTCGACGTCAGCTCTGTTTCAACAAATGTGTTCACTAACCTTTTTGCGGGTTGGCTTCACACCTACATGGTC
The DNA here is from genome assembly GCA_964006375.1 of Tillus elongatus. Lineage (NCBI taxonomy): Eukaryota > Metazoa > Arthropoda > Insecta > Coleoptera > Cleridae > Tillus > Tillus elongatus. The sequence continues at coordinate 100,150,270 of OZ023268.1, read as the reverse complement.
TTTACACCATTCGTCTTGTACTTCTCCCATAATTTCTTTTCCACTTGCTTCTGGCTGGGTCGTCTCTTTCTCTCTCAGCTCTCTTCACTGGAATGACACTTTCACGGCAGACACTATTTTCCTCTGCGGAGATGTTCCCCACTACCAGGTTACCGACATTATTATTTCTTCACCGCCGATACTCAGGATGTTAGTCAGATCAAGTTTTGCGCACTGACCTTGAAGTAAGTCCAATCCAATTAATTATAATGGGATCTGATACGGCGGCGACTATGGCTCTCTGATTTGCCCTCCATGCCCCAATTTGCAGCTCGACGTCAGTTTCGCCAAATACCTGGATACGATCACCACTGGCATCATTTACTATGCTTAGCACTATGCTAAACAACTTATAAAAGGAAGGCCCATTCGTTTTGGTTACAAGAACTGGGCGTCATGCTCTAGTAATGGATACATGTACGGCTTCGAAATTTATACAGGAAAAAACGCGAATAATAAAAAGTACTTTGGCCTGGGTGGAGATGTGGTTTTGTCTCTACTCAATCAGGTTCAGCTACCATCAAAAAATGGACATAAAATATGGATAACTATTTCACTGGTCTGCCGTTATATGCCTATTTAGCTGAAAAACTATTATGCAACGGGAAGAATACGTGGGAACCTTCTAGAGCAGTGTCCACTTCCAACGAAAAAATCATGGAATTATTTACCCAGAGGTAGCTTCAAATTTTTTAGGAATAATGCTACCATTCTTGTTCAGTGGAAAGACAATAAAGTTGTAAATGTTGTCTCAAATTATGAAACTGATGAGGTACCTAGCATTCAGCGTTGGAAACGCGTTGCGCATTCTAAAAAAAATGTACAGCAGCCAAAAATGATCGCAAACTATAATAAATGTATGGGCGGGGTGGATAAGATGGATGCGCTGTCAAACTCGAGCCGACAGCACTCAAACAACATCTCAAGAGAGAATTTATCTACTAGCTTAAGTATCTTACACCTAGATAATAGACCATGATGTGCAAATACGGCTCTACCCTAAGGTATTTGTTACTTTCTGCAAAATGAAGAAACCTTACTATAGTTATTTAGACTGAAAAAATCGCTATTTTGCTTACTCTCGAGCCAATGTTCAGTTAAACAAACAAAAAGCGGCTCCCGACATAATTACAAAAGATTGACAAAAGCAAAAATTTATTTGTTATACTCTGAACATTTAAATCAAAAATGTCTTTATATATTGCCCAAAAGCCTTGCTTGATGCACTGTCGGTCCTCTCGCAGCCTAACTAGGTCACAAGGTCTCAACGTCCTTGGGTTGCCGAAGGAAAAAAAAACGAAATCTGCGTACTAGCACATCAGCCGGCCAAATACTGGAATCATTAAGTAAGTCTTGGAGTGAAATGTCGGCTTTAAGAGCAAGACTGTGTGCTTCATCACGTTTGGGTGACTCTTCCACTATGAATTCCTGCTGTTGAAACTTATTCTCCAAATGAGGTTTAATATTAGATGATTCGTTTCAGGAGCCACTCTTCCCACGTATAACCATGCTTTTCGTGCAGCTGCCGCAAGGTTAATATGGCTGCAATTCTTGACTTTATTCCCCGATAGAGTCTGCCTGTATGTCCCACTTCATCTGTCAGTCTTTGGTGCCTCACGACCTTGCGAAGCTGCCGTTCTCTTAACAGGTATACATGTTGTCGATCTTCTGACCCGAAGTCATGATTTAATTAACACGCATTAGCTGTGTCACCAGTAGTTTCTAGTTTGAAAATATCAACCATATTTTCAGATCCAAATTTCACATCGGCAAGATGGCATTCTGAACTTGATGTCTGAAGAATTACGGTATTTTAAAGCATTAATTAACGTTTGTTGATTGTTAATTGATCTTTTCTGTGCGGCTATAAGTGTATGAGCGTAACTCAGCTCAGTTCGTACATTATTTAATTCATATTTGAGGTGTATTTGACTTACCCTTATATTGAGGTTAGGTGGACTGATTCAGCAACACTATCATCAAACTCATGTTTCTCGTCATTATCGCCATTTTTCTATAAACCTGCCAACTATTTCACCAACTGTCACACCATCAGGAATAATAGTTTTTTTATAATTATATATATATATATATATATATATATATATATATATATATTTATATATATATATATATATATATATATATATATATATATATATATATATATATATATATATATATATATATATATATATATATATATATATTAAACAGTCTTTCTTTAGTTTATTCAAGTCTCTTACAATTTCACCGTTGCCAGCCATGTTGCCATGTTTAACAGGCACTATAAAAATGTAATCGGTTTCCATCAGAAAAAAATTTCGGGACGCAGCAAGTGCCTTATGGTAGTGAATTGGGATAAAAATGTTTTTATTAGAAAATATGTGTTTTTTTTTCCAGAAAGCAGGCATCAAATTTGATTACCAGTATAACATATATAGTAAAAACAATGTGCCATGTTTCATCAAAATAACTTTATTGTTTGAAAACGTACAAAAATTTCCGAAAGTAAACTTAAAGTGTAACCGAAAAAATCCGTTTCTTGGTCAACCTTATGGTTAATAGCAAATTGAGCTTTTCAAATATGAAGCATTTAATCAAAATTTGCTGCCATAACGCACTTGCTGTGTCCAGAATTTCTTTACTTACAAACATGCATTATATTTCGATGGAAAATGTAGAAACATAAGGCGTTTTCGACTAAAAAAAAATATTTGTATCACCAACGACCTATGGGCCAGCCTGTGATTGTAGAAATATTTTTTAAGATGTAGCTCAAGACACCTTATAATTAATGTATACAATATTTTTTTATATCTTGTATAATAACGGATATATTGACCTTTATTGATTTTTTACGAAAATTATATACCATTAAACGATAAATTCTATAGCTAAGGCTACTGCCAAGCATCAGAGAAAGGGTCTATTTGAAATGAATTTTCTGGAAACATTTTAGTAAAATGAAGGACAATGACGGTTGAAACTAAGACTTCAGGGTTTGTAAAACATTCTTCTTGAGACATTTTCTTTCCCTAGCCCGTATTACATTCAAGTTCTTTGCCTAAATGTTGCGAATTTTGACGTTTTAAATTGTCACTTTGAGGAAACCCCGAATTTATTTTTTGTCTTTTGACCTACAGAGGTAAAAAAATTAGTAGGTAGCTCACCTATAACGATATAAACCAGTGTACCAAATTTGGTTGCCCTTACGTTGTTAATTCCGGATATATATATATATATATATATATATATATATATATATATATATATATATATATTAAAGAAAACACAATTTTTCGGGAAAACTTGGGCCGATTTTCCTGACTAACGAACTTATCCAAGCCATTTGTAAAAGGAAGATATTCATCAACTTTAATCAAAATCGGCCCATTATTTTTTGAGTTATCGGTGATATACACACACACACACACACACACACACACATATATATATATATATATATATATATATATATATATATATATATATATATATATATATATATATATATATATATATATAAGCATATAAAAACTGACCCCGGATATGTGTTCTGGGGTGCCTAATTAGCGCTCATTTGAGGAAATTTTTTCAAAATTCTAAAGTCGGAATCTCCTCGTTAGTGAATTTTTTTTAAAGAAAATTCACTAAAAAACTGAGCAAAAATTAAGTTTTTAAAATCATCTCCTTCGGTTGGACTTAATGTCTTATCAAATTAATTAAATATAAATAATAATTATTATTATGGCAAAATGAGCGAAAAGCTAAGAATTAAAATATTAATGATGTTGGGCTAGGGTGACAGAAAACGTAGTTATAAAGAAGTGTGGATGGTTTTTCATGGAGTGTGTTCCAACCGGCAACAAATTAATTAAGGGTATGTTTCCAAATTATTAAAAAAAAAATACGAAACTTATAGTGTCAAGAAAAGGAAGACCAAATGTATCTGTAAACTGGTAATAAGGCATTAGATTTATTGTTGTATTTTAATGAAACCTCTCATTTGTCTACAAATGTAGTTGCTAGATTACACAATCCATTAAGTATATTAACATTTCCCACTTGATTTGACATGACTATTCCAGATAGTAAATTATCTACCACTGCCATATTGACACACCGCTTTCAATATTAATTGAATGAATCGTTAATTAATATAAGCCAGTGTTGAAATTATAAATGTTGTAACATCCGGTTTAACGTTGTTTTACTAAACAACAACGTTGTATCATGCTTAATACCCACTAAATTAATACTGGTCCTATTCATCCCTCTGACGAATTGTGTGTATATATTATGACTATATTTACGTTACACGTCAAGTATTATTTACCAAGTAAATGTATTGCTATGTAGCCAGATTCTGTTCGGCCCACATTGATCGCTTTAAGAAAAGTTTACATAAATAAAAATTGCGCCTTGGTTCGAATTGGGCGCAGTCCTTTAACCAAATAAAAAAAAATTCTGGCTCTGCAAGTACGTTTTGGTAGTGAATTTGTATAATTGTATATAAATATACAAGGTAGTCCGTAATGATGGTGCCATCAAATACTATATAATGGCAATACGGGACACTCCTATGCTTTAGCATTGGTGATATTTGTGACAAGTACACTAGCGCCACCTCGCCTGAAGTACTGACAACTGAGCGGGTAATTTGAATTGTATATTTACCTGCATATTCTTAATTTAGACAATTGGTTTATTATAGATGAATATAAAAAATTGTACATGACTAAACAGTGAACATTTTCTGATGATATAGTTATAAATAGAATTTGTATCAACAATCAGCTTGAAACCTAAATGAATTCAGAATGAATAATTCTGCAAATTTCTCTTACCCATAATATTATTTCATCATAATTTAATGTACTACCTTGAAACCGTCGTTAAACTACTATTTCAAGGGTAGGTATGGGAATATACTCAAAGCTGTTTCTGAGGATATAAAGTTACAATCTGTACTTACCTATAAATAATTGTTCTAGGTATAAATGGTAGCACAGTACTCAATTTGCTATATCTCTACATGAAAACTGTTTTATTAATCTAACATTTTAAAATATATAACTGATATACTTAGTACATAATTAAGAAATTGTGCAGATGAAAGGTGAGACTAACTCTTACTTCCGCGAATAAGGCTGAATCTGCTAATTCTACTTGTCTCTTTAAAAACTTGTCTTGGGAAGATAATTAAAAGCCTTTACTAAGTAAAATAATTTTAAATGTGAAAAAATGTGACAATTTATGCCATACTGAAATAAAAAAGGACACAGAAGAAGATATAAAAACAGTTTTCTTATATCATTTATTATTAATGCAAAACTTTTTTGCCGTCATATTTCTTTTTTTTTTATGCACTGGAAGACAAGTTATGATTGAAGCCTTTCAACCATCCTTTTACGAAGTTTATCTATAAATAGTTACATGATGGTAAATATTACACAATAAATTATCTTCTGCAAACTGTACATATTGGCATAAGTGATTCTTGAATTTGTCTTCTGCTTCAACAAATTAATTATTTTGAAAGTGACATTGAAATGTAGACCTGCGTTTTATTATGTATAAATATTAAGCTTTCCATTCTTTAGGGTATTTAAAACTCATCGCCCTCTCGTAGTTAAATCTGACAACGCCAGTTAGCTATTTGTCATTGCCATTTGGTATTTTGCAAATTGACAAAAGGAGGGGCGTCGAATTCGAGGTTATCTTCTTCTTTTTCTTTGTTTACAGACGTCATAAACAAATAATAAGAAGAAGATAACCTCAAAATTGACTCAGTTAATACCTTAAAAACTTAGAATAAGGTACTTATTGTTAACTTTTAGTTTTTAGTGAATTTTCATTATTATTAACTCTTCATCTCGTATATAAAATAATTGAGGTAAGTGACTACATAATATCATGCAGTAGTTTAATATATAGGGTGGCGCATTGAAAACGAAACAGACCGATTTGCGTCCAGAGAATTTTTTTTTAAGAAACGCTGGAGCACGTCAATTTTAATATTGAGGGGGACATGTTTTGACATTAAACTCAACCTTGTCACATCAACCCCTTAAGGGTGGTGATAACAACCCTTATATTTTAAATAGGGAACATGGGTCGAGTGTTATATCATTTGAAAGCTCTTTCTATTGTAAATTCAGCAAACAAATTTTTTGGAAGTTTTATCAACTCGTTTAAAAATTATTCACAGTTGAAGATGCAAAAACGCATTTCACTCATTCCGATAAGAAATGTGCTGATAGTCAATGTTTTGTTGGTTTGTAAACAAAAAATTGACTATGAGAACATTTCTTATCGGAATGAGAGAAATGCGGTTTATTATTTCAGTTTATCGGTCGGTTTGATACTTGATAGTACTACCGAAATTTAATTTCACAATAGTGTATTCTGTAGAAGAAACAGTTGAAATAATTATTCTTTTTTTCAAAAACGATGACTGTGCCAACCGTACTGCAAATTTGTTTAATGAACGACATCCGAACAGACATGTTAACAGAAAATACATTTTGTTGTTGCATTAGTTGCAAAGTTTCGACAAAGTGGTTCAGTAGCCAACAAAAAACGGGATCCCGAACGTGAATTTTCGGTTAGAAATGAGACTACTGAGATTAAAGTTTTAGGACAAATTGCTGCAGACCCAACTTTGAGCACGAGAAAATCGGCCACTGTTTCAAATATCAAAAGAAGAACTATTCAGAGAATATTGAAGCATCATAAATTTCACCCGTATAAAATTTATCTTGTACAACAACTTAATGAAGATGATTTTGATCGGCGGCTGGAGTTTTGTGAAGTTATGACTGCACGAATAGCTGATAACAGGAACTTTCCGTTCAATATCTGTTATTTAGACGAGTGTACGTTTTTATTAAACTCTACAGTTAATCGTCATAATTGTCGTTATTGGGCAGATAATAATCCATGAAATTTTCACGAAGTCCACACTCAAACTTCACAGAAATTGAATGTCTGGACTGGCATTTTTGGAAACCGTTTAATCGGATCAATTTTTCTTGATGACAATTTGAGTGGCGAAACGTATTTGGATTTAGTAGAAGATATCTTTACCCTCTACTAATTGACATTGTTGAAAATGATGATCGCTATCAAGAAAATCAATTAGTGTTTCAACAAGATGGAGCTCCTCCGCATTTTCACAACGTGTTAGAGAGTTTTTGAACAGAGAGTTTCCAGAGCAATGGATTGGGCGTAGAGGTGCTATTGAGTGGCCCCCTAGATCACCGGATTTAACTCCTTTAGACTTCTTTCTATGGGGCCATTTAAAGATTAGAATTTTCGCAACAGAACCTGAGTCTCTGGAAGAATTACGACCACGCCTTGTTGAAGAATGCTCTCTAATAACTCCACAAATGCTCTAATGTCAGAGCTCGTTTTGAACAAAATTTGTACTTTTGTATGGGAGCTGGTGGTCAATAATTTAAACACTTACTTAACTGAATAAACATTTTTGAACGTTTGGTTTTGTTTTTTAGTTTTTTTTAACGAAAAATTGACTATTAGTGCATTTCCTATCACAATGAATGAAATACGTTCTTGCAACTCCAACTGTGAATAATTTTTAAACGAGTTAACAAAACTTCCAAAAAAATTAGTGTGCTGAATTCAGAAAAGAAAGAGTTTTCAAATGATGTAACACTCGACTCATGTTCCCTATTTAAAATATAAGGGTTGTTATCACCACCCTTAAGGGGTTGATGTGACAAACTTGAGTTTTATGCCAAAACATGTCTCTCTCAATATTAAAATTGACGTGTTTCAGCGTTTCTTAAAAAAAATATTCTCTGGACGCAAATCGGTCTGTTTCGTTTTCAATGCGCCACCCTGTATACTTATAAACATATGTTCAGTGTAAATTATTAAAATTTTAATTTCAAAATTGTGTATTGTTTATATTTATTTATTTAATTTTGAAAAAGTATGGATACGGCAATAGTAAATAAATGTCTAAAAGAGTTTAGGTGCAGCAACTGCGTTATGGTAGCGAATTTTCGTAAAAATAGTCCAAAAGGTAAGAATTCAATTTCCCATTAAACTAGAATATTCAGTTTTGATACATACTAAAACCTATATAAAAGCAGCGTAGGCACTAAATTAAAAAAAAATAACACAAGGAGCTTCACAGGTAACGATAAATTTGGTTTAGAAAACCATTTTTGTTGTTTTGTTTGCAGAAACTGTTTCGATTGAGTGGACTAAAACGCATCATCCAAGCGACTAATAAGGAAAAATACCTGCCACGGTTATAATTTGGCAGGTACATTCGTTTTGTGAATAAAAATTAAATTTTCGCTAAATTTTCAGATCAGCACACGGGGGCTTTTTACAAAAAATTTAGTGTGGATGCACAAACCACAAGAAAGTTACGGTACCAGGAGTGAATAGTGGTGTTGGGCGGTGAAGGAGATTAAAAAGGAAATGTGAGCGGAAAGTGCGAAAAAACAAGCTGAGTTGGACCTTTTATTCCATTTTGCAGCTATAACTCCTTAAAATTATGTTTATCCGGCCCAGAACCCCTATATTTACCGCAGGTCCCGTAACTTTCTTGCGGTTTGTTCCCAAGAGACTTTTCGTGTTTACATTGTTCTTGTTTATGTATTGAGGGTTGTTGTATGCATGCAGAAGGGGAAGGGGAACCTCTGCGACAAAGCAGCGAACCAAGATTTTCAATTTATCTTTAAATTGTTGGCCCATTTCATTTGTTTAACATATTTTCCAAAAATGAAATTTAGGTTGCCTTGTTTGTGAGTTTTACATAGAGAGCTACAATATTTCCTCATTTTCAAAAAATGTGGATACAGAAACAGTAAATAAGTGTTGAAAAGGGTCTGGGTGCAGCAAATACATTATGGTAGAGAATTTTTGTATAAATATTTGAAATCCGATAACTCAATCTCCTATTAAGCTAGAATCTTCAATCTTGAATCGTAGTAACACATATGTTAACGCAGCGTGGGTACTAAATTAAAGAAAAATAACATAACGAGCTTCGCGGATAACTACAAGTTGGTTTTAAAAAACATTTTTTGTTGTTTTGTTTGCAAAAACTAGCTCGATTAGGTCGACTAAAACAAAACCACCCAAGCAAAAGCAAAATACCTACTATATTTATGATTTGGTAGGTACATTTCCTTTGTAAATATTAATTTTTTTTCTAGAAAACTGTTGTGACTTTAATGAAATTTGTAACACAATTTTTTTAAGAGACTTGCAGTACTTACATATATCTCTATCAAACTATAATTTTCTAGCTCTATAGAAAATAGAAATTTATTCAAAAAATCGCTAACCGGGACCCCTAAAACTGGTCTCTCAGGCCCATTTAAATTTAGAGATTTAGTTTTAATAATTCAGCCTACTAATAGTGTATAAATCTTATAAAAATTCACTACTCTAATGGACTTGCTGCGTCCCGAACATTTTTTTAATCGAACCAGCCTTATGCTAATGCATTTGTTCATTTTCCATCGAAATATAATGCATCTTTGTAAGAAAAGAAATTCGGGACGCAGCAAGTTCGTTATGGTAGCGAATTTTCATTAAATGCTTCAAATTTGAATAGCTCAATTTGCTATTAACCTATAGGGTTCGTTGTCCAAGGAACCAGTTTTTTCGGGAACATTTTATGTTTACTTTCGGAAACTTTTGTGCATGTTCAAGCAATAAAGTTATTTGTATGGCACATTGTTCCTACTGTATAGGTTATACTGGTAACCAAAATTGATGCCTGCTTTCTTAAAAAAAAAACAACACAGAATTGATGTTAAAACATTTTAATGAAAATTCACTATCATAACGCATTTGCTGCGTCCAAACTTTGCCTCAGTTAAGCTAGACCGTTCCTGTTTATTATAAATACACAAAACAGTATTCACTTAGCCTCAGTTAACTGGAGTTCGCAACGCGATTTTCTTATTTCCGGTGTAGTTGCAGCCATAGCCTGTGAATAGGGCGACTTCCGGTACCACGGCAAAATACACTGGGATAGAGATTTCCTTCTTATACAATTGTGTATCAAACGATCATCATAAGTTATTGCATTTCGTTTTTAGCCATTGTGCTTGTTCCTTATTGCACAATGCACATAAATCGGAACCCTTGACTTTAGGCTTTAGTAAAAAGCGAGTAGGCGGCAAAAGAAGTGAAAAAGTTTTAAAATATAGTAGGTCTTTGTGCCTGGGTCCTTAAATTCTGTAACAGTCTAATCCACTGCAACTTTACGTCTATGATATTTGGAGCGCGATAAATAATTCGAAAAGTCCTTACACGGTAGCTGCGTTATAGAGGCGAATATCTTAATGAAACAGAGAAATGTTTCAAAGTTCACAGATCAATTTTCTAATAACATATAAGGTTCGTTGACCGGGAAACCAGTTTTTTTGAGAACATTTAAAGTTTATTTTCAGAAAGTTTTTTGTACTTTCTTTCAAACAATAAAGTTGGTTTTATCAAATATGGTACATGGTTTCTATTGTTAAGGTTATACTGTTAACCAAATTTCATGCCTTTCATTAATAAAGATATATTTGCAATAATTTTTTTAAAATGAAAATTCACTACCACACGCACTTGCTGCGCCTACACTTTTTAGTGAATTTTCTTTAAAAAAATTCACCAATGAGGAAATCCCGACTTTTGAATTTTGAAAAAATTTCTACAAATGAGCGCTAATTAGGCCCCGTAGAACACATATCCGAGGTCAGTTTCAATTTATATATACACACCGATAACTCAAAAAATAATAGACCGATGTTGATTAAATTTGGCGAATACCTTCCTTTCATAAGTGGCTTGGACAAGTTCGTTATCCAGGAAAATAGGCCCAAGTTTTCCCGGAAAATTTTGTATTTTCTTTCGAAAAAATTGGTTATCTCCGGAAATAACAAAGTAAGGGCAACCAAATTTGTTACGGGGGTTTGTCATTATAGGTAAATTACTTACAAAATTTAGCTCTGTAGGTTAGAAGACAACAAGTTTTAGGCATTAAAAAAATAAGTTGGGGTTTTCCTCGAAACGTCAAAGTCGTGATCTAAAATGTCAAAATTGGCAACATTTAGGCAAAGAACCTGGAACTAATACGAGCTTTGGAAAGAAAATGTCCAAGAATGTTTTACAAAGCCTGAAGTCTTAGCTCCAACCGTCTTTGCACTTAATTTTACTAAAATATTTCCAGAAAATTTATTTCAAATAGACCCTTTCTCTCATGCTTTGACAGTAGCCTTAGCTATAGAGTTTATCGTTTAATGGTACATAATTTGTGTCGAATTTTCGTAAAAAATCAATAAAGCTCAATATATCCGTTATCATAAAAGATATGAAAAAAATTGTATACATTAATTATCGGGTGTCTTGAACTTAGTGAAGGGTCGTTATTTAACTGTCAGCTATTTTTAAACGGTTACCGAGCCGTAACGGTAACCACCAATTATGAATTTATAAAAATAGCAGCTTAAAAATAACGCTTTTTACACTAAACTAGATTTCGGAGTCGTGTCTGTTTTAGTTCTACTGCAACTAGTTCGGCTTCGATGAATAAACATCGGTTTTCATCGGCAACTGTTTATTTAACTATTTAACGGGATGAATAGCCTTGAGATTGGGAATGCTAAACACGTTATTTATACTGTGTGCTCGCTCTCGCTAACAGCTTTAGGAACGTAGGATTTTCGGTACAATAAAACGGTTTAATTTTAACTTTAACCGGTTGTTGATGGGGATACGGCATACGGACACTACTACACAGAGTTATTCTGTTAAACTGAGAAGCTGTTATTTTTGAAACAGTTGAGTTTCCCACTAGTATGTAAAGCCAAATATTTAATAATAAAAAATGTTGGGTGAAAAGATGAATTTCTGTAAAAACGTGTTATTACTTTCACTATAGACAACGCAAAATAGGGTTATTTCACGTGAAATTAAAGTACTTATTTATTTAAATTTATATACATTACCTAAGAAAACAGTTAACACGTCATAATATCTATATACATTTCAATATAAAAAATTAAATGAATATATATATATATATATATATATATATATATATATATATATATATATATATATATATATATATATATATATATATATATATATATATAGGGTGTTTCCAAATTGGTGCGAACAATTTTACAGGGTGATTCTTTGGCGAAAAATAAGGGGTGTCTTTTTATTAAGTTTTTCTTGAAACCCCTTCTCCTCCAAGTTACAGCCCTTTGAAATTTTTGAAACTAATTTTAAAACAACGAATATTAAAATAAGTAAATAGACAATTAATACTATATATCTTCCAATTTTTTTTTAAAACTCAAACTCAATTTTTTATACTGTTTCTTTACCGAAATTTTATTAGCTGCGTTGTGTTATGGAGTTCTTAGAATCACTCCCTGTGTAGCAATAAAAGTTCTAACGTCTAACGTCCCAAGGCGTGATTAATAATGATATTTATTGATTCTTGTTGTCGCATTGACATTTACGTAAAGACCCTGATAAAATAAATTTGTGAGAAATGACTAGTTTATAATTCCTAAAACATCTAAGTAAATTCTTATAGAAGAGCTCTTTCTGATTTCTAAAAGTTTCACTTCAGAGTGGCAAAAGATTTACGACACGCTTATTATAATTTCTTAACCCTTTGTTTCCTTTTCATATCGACAAAATTTGAGATTTATACACTACGTGAAATAACGGGGTAAAAATACAATGCATTTATACTAGTGTGCTCGCTCTCGCTCACAGTTTTGGGAATGTAGGATACTATCGATCGACTATCCAGTATAAAATAACTGAAGCCGTTATTTTCAACGGTTATTATTAAATAACGTTAACGGCTTCAACTGTTAACAAAAAAAACTGTTTTTCCCATCACTACTTTGATCGAGGTGTGCGCCTAGGTATTTTACATTATTCGTTGGCTGTATTTGCTGCTGTGATATTTTTAGTGGTGTAAAAATTTTAATAGTGTCAAGTTTTTTGCTAAAGATTATGTTCTCGGATTCAGAGGCGTTTAATTTAATGTTATATTTGTCGTAGTATCCTTGTAGTATGTCTAAATGGATTTGTATCTGTTTGTTGGCGACATGTCTGGAGAACGAGTGTGCGTATATGGCAGTGTCATCGGCGTACATGGCCAATTTAGTTTTCTCAAAGTGTGGAATATCTGCGAGATAGTAGTTAAAGAGTGTTGGACCTAGTACTGCATCCAGGAGAACTCCTGCATTGATGTTTTTTTTGTGTGAGAGGCAGTTATTTATTTTTACCTGGAATGTTCTGTTGGTGAGGTAGCTATGTATTAATTTTATTATGGCGGGTGGAAATTTGTATTTTATGAATTTGTATATGAGTCCTTCTAACCACACTCTATTAAAGGCATTTTCTATGTACAGAAGGATCATTGCTGTTTCTCTATCTTGATTGAAGTTTTTTGTTATATCATTAACTATCCTTGCTACCTGCATTATCGTGGTGTGAGATTGTCTAAAACCAAATTGGCAACTAGGTAATATCTTGAGTTTGCACTCAATGTTGTTGATTTTCAAGGCTGTTTTATTTAGTAAAAAACATAGTATACAGTACCTGCAAATTATGGATTGGTGATGACAATGAAAGAAAATAAGAGGATATCAAAAGAGATAGAAGACTTCTTTCTGATTTCTAAAAGTTTCACTTCAGAGTGGCAAAAGATTTACGACACGCTTATTATAATTTCTTAACCCTTTGTTTCCTTTTCATATCGACAAAATTTGAGATTTATACACTACGTGAAATAACGGGGTAAAAATACAATGCATTTATACTAGTGTGCTCGCTCTCGCTCACAGCTTTGGGAATGTAGGACACTATCGATCGACTATCCAGTTTAAAATAACTGAAGCCGTTATTTTCAACGGTTATTATTAAATAACGTTAACGGCTTCAACTGTTAACAGAAAAAAACTGTTTTTCCCATCACTACTTGAGCTACATCTTCAAAAGATATTTCTACAATCACAGGCTGGCCCATAATTCGTTGATGATACCAATTTTCTTTTCTTTTTAATCTAACGCGCCTAATGTTATTGCATTCTTGTATTTTCCATTGAAATATAATGCATGATTGTAAGAAAAGAAATTCGGGACGCAGTAAGTGCGTTATGGTGGCTAATTTTCATTAATTGCTTCAAATTTGAATAGCTCAATTTGCTATTAACCTATAAGGTTGACCAAGAAACCAGTTTTTTTGGGAACACTTTAAGTTTACTTTCGGAAATTTTTGTACATTTTCAAACAATAAAGTTATTTTGATGAAACATGGCACATTCTTTCTACTATATAGGTTATACTAGTAGCCAAATTTGATGCCTGATTTCTTAAAAAAGATGCATATTTGCTGTAAAAAACATTTTTATGAAAATTCAATACCATAACGCACTTGCTGCGCCCAGACTTTTTTACATGTTAAAAGGCTCTACCTCTTTTATTTGTGTCTTACTTAATTTGAAAAAGTAATTTAAAAAGTTGTTCTTTTAGTGAGATCTATACAGAAATGAAATCAACGTAAAAATCGCCTTTATACATTCCACACATTATGAATTTTCGTAGAAAAAATTCACTAATAGGGAGATCCCGACTTTTGAATTTTGAAATTTTTTTGCAAATGAGCGCGAACTAGGACCCCTAGAACCCATATCCGGGGTCAGTTTCAATTTATATATATATATATATATATATATATATATATATATATATATATATATATATATATATATATATATATATATATATATATATATACAGTGTGTCCACGGATTGAGTGTGTCAAAACGAATAACGAAAAATAAAGAAATAATTCAAATGTGCTGCCACCAACCGATACACATAACTCAGCCCGTTTAGTAAATGCTTTGTAAGCATTTTGAATATCTTGAATTGGAATACCGTCAATTGACTCTCTCAACCTCAGTTTCAACAAATCAAGATCGTTGTTTAATGGAGCCGCGTAGACTTTCTGTTTGAGATAGCCCCATAAATAAAAGTTCATTAAGGTAAGATCGGGACTTCTGGGAGGCCAAGGTATTGGCCCATATCGACCAATCCACCGCCCAGGAAATTCGCGATCTAACCATTCTCGAACGATTCCTGTTGCATGTGCTGGGTGGCCGTCATGCTGAAAGTATGCTGTTTGTCTATCTTCTAGTAACATGTTATGCAAATGATCTTGAAGAATATTTTCCAGCATTTCCAGATAAGTGTACTGGTTCATCTTCCGCTCAAAAAATATGGCCCAATTATCTCAGTGTAAGAAACAGCACACCACACATTTACTTTTTTATGGCATGTCTTCTGCAATTAACTCTATAGTTTGGATTCTCCATAGACCAATGCCGTGCATTTTGGGAATTTACCACCCCATTAGTGGTGAAAGTGGATTTGTCCGAAAAAATAATACTTCTACCAAAATTGTGATTTTGTAGATATTGCTCGCCGTACCATAAACAAAAATCTAATCGTTTTGACACGTCATTTTCTTCCAAAGTGTGTATAAGTTTTGCTTTGAAAGGTATCACCTTGCTGGTACGATAAATTTGTTGCAAATGCGATTTGCTAATATTGCCAATTTCTAATGCCCTTCTTCTTAATGATAATTTCGGAAAACGCCTAACAGAATCCATAGCTTATGCAGCTGCAGCATTGTCTTCTTCATTTAGGTCGGATTTTGTCTTCTTAACATTTAAAACACTCCCAGTACGCATAAATTTTGTAATAACTTTTTTTACACCAGTAGCGGAAACCGAATAATTTGGCCAGCGTTCAAGGAATTTTCTTATCACTCCCTGATAAGAATGTTCTTCACCCAAACCATAGCACTGCACAATAAACACTTTTTGTTCTGTTATTAAATTTTTTAAATATAGAAGCTCGCCGTTCGTGACAAATAAATTTGACGTTTCAATTTTCCAAATAAGTAGTATCCCGGGAAACGAACAACAAGGCAGAGCTCAAGTAGCCATGCAACTCGCAATTATTGCTTCGAATGTCCAATTGTGCGTTTACTTCATTTTTTTTATTGGTTGAGATGAAAGCAAGCCTACTTCAAGTTTAATTATGGTAAAGACTTTTTTTAATACAGTTTCAAGTATTTTTTAAAGTACACCTAATCACAGAAGCCGTCGAACGTCATTTAAATAAAGTCGCAGCTAAAAAAAAATCATAGTAGGCTGATCTGTTTGAAAATTGAGAGCCTGTCATAAATTTTAATTTTAAACATTTTTGGCAATAACTTTTTGTGGTATCTTCATAAACGAAGGTTGTTTACTCTTAATACATTTCATTATATCGGTTATAATCCACCCTGTATATTGATTAATTTTGTTCATTTTCTCAACATCTCAGTTTAAGACAAAGCAGGAGCGATTCCCAGAATATCATAATCTAATTTTTTTTGTCACTTATACCTTACCCACACTCAATCCGTGGACACACTATATATATATATATATATATATATATATATATATATATATATATATATATATATATATATATATATATATATATATATATATATATATATATATATATAAGTGGCTTGGATAGGTTAGGTTTGTCAACCAGGAAGATCAGACGAGGTTTTCCTGGAAAATTTTGAGTTTTCATTCGAAAAAAAGTTTTATCTCAAAAAATAAAAAAGCTATTATAACCAAATTTGGTAGGTAGGTTTAGGATATAAAAAGTAAACTACACACCAAACTTTAGATTTCTTTGTTACAAGAAAATAAAGTTACATTAAAATATTTGTGGCCAGATCATTTTTATGAAAATTCACTATCATAACGCACTTGCTGCGTCCAGACTTTTTTCTTTATTGATTGTCGTCTTTTAATGACAGAGCAAAGTATTTTTTCTAAAATTGCGTCATTTCAATGACAACGATCATTGTAATTGAAAACCCTGTATATTTTACGACTTGTCACTTTTACAGAGTAGTATACTCCTCCCAAACCCACATTTTCTATAAGTACGATTGTTATTTACCTTTAACGAAAGAGGGATGAAAATAAAGCCCGGGAACTATTTATTTTAGTGGGGGTATAATAAGGAAGAGCCCGGTAAAGTGATGTTTTCCGATTCTGGCACATTCATCACGCTGATAACGTCAGGTAATGGAAAAATCCGACTGATATCATCTATTGGATTCGATTTCTTTTTAAACGATGCAACGATATGTTTGCTCCCTGCTCCGCCTTTACCTCATTCTTATTTATTGTTGTACAGAATGGATTCTGCTACGAGAAAATCATTTGGCATTTCTTGTGAAAGCGATGCGTGTTAATAACATCGATCATTCCTCCACCAAAGCACTAACCTATTTAGAAAAGATCAGCAAATACCGCAGGAAAGCAGCACGGTGGATAATTAAATATTTTAATTTATTTTTAGTGAATTTTCATAAATGTTTTTTTGTTTATATACAGTGTGTCCCAAACCGGATGGGAATGTATTGCTACCGCCGTTATTATTAGAGATAGGGAGACCGTTAAATTAGCAATGTTTTGTAGAATTTCACGCACCTTTTCCGTTTTCGAGTTATTTTGAAAAAAAAAAACAAAATTTGTCGATTTATATTTTCTTCAATATCTAAGTTGATCTGACATGTATAAGACTTGCACATTATCATGACACTTTTTACAGAGTAATCTTTTTGTGCTATTCTCAACTTTGGATTGCCATTTGTTTTTGAGCTTCAGGTATCAACGTTTGTTTTTATTATGGCAGCCATAATGAATTTTTTGTTCATGTAATAGCCTGTGAAAAGAGCTTTCCAATGATGTACAACATGCTTGAGAAATCTTGTAAGTGCACTGACAATTTTGAGAACAACCGTTTTGAGGATAGTAGGCTATGAAATCCAATACCAGAAAACAAATGACAAAAAAAAGTGTTCAAAGGACAGTAGGCCATGGAGTCAAATAATATACTTCTACTTTTAACATAATTTTCCGTAATGATTCTCGATACAAAAATATTGTGATTTAATTTACAATACTTAGTTAGGTAATAATGCTAGGTAATATTATGTGAAACGGTTTAATAACGAAACCCGGCAATAGCAAATATAAACTTAAACTCAACAAAACAACACAATTAGAAACGGAACTCAACAAATAATAATATAGAAACTTAAAAATACACTAAATAGAAAATTGTTCAATATGTTCACCGCTTTGTGCCATGTACTTTATAGATCTTTTTGAAACATGCTTGCAAACTCTGGTGAGGGTATTTTGGTTAATATGATTTATAGCTTACGTGATTCTGTTTCGTAATTCATTGATATTTTGTGGTGGATTGAAAAAAAACATCATTCTTCAGATGACCTCAAAAATAAAAATCCATGGGTGTTATATCAGGACTTCGAGCACACCAGTGAACCGGCCCATTGTTACAAATGACACGATTATTAAAATTTTGGTACAAAAATTCTTTGACGATAATAGCATTGGGAGCTGCACAACCGTCTCGTTGGTACTAAATCTCGTCTAAATTATCATGAACCCTTCTAATTGTTGGTAAGATACCATTTCTCAATAGATTAAGATACCTTTCCTCAGTTAAATTATTTTCAAAAAAGAACGGACCAACAATGAAGTTGCCTGATTTTTTTTAATTAACTGTCTAATCTACAAATAAAAATAAGAGTTTTTTTTTTTACTCAATAAGTGGCACCAAACATTAATACCAAATCTGTCTTGCAATCGTCTTTCTTCCTTTAGATGGGGATTTTCATTTGCCCAATAATGCCTATTATGGCGATTATACACACAACAATTTGTAAACCTGAATTCATGGATCCATATTATTTTCAAATGAAAAATTTCATCTTGCTGACTTTGTCCTTGATAACAACTGCAGAATTGAAGTCGCTTAGGGTAATCGTCAACATTTAAGCCTTGTACGATTGTAGATTTGTATGGATGGTAATTACTTTGTTTTAATACACGCTGTACCGTACTTTTTGGAACGTCAATTTGTTCACCATAAAACCGAAGGAGGGTTTTGTGTGAAACCTGTAAGACGGCATTAATTCTTTCTTCATTTCTAGACATTGGTAGTTTCTTTGCGTGGAAGCTACCGTCGTTCAATAGATTGGTCACTATTCTGCGAAATATTTTGGTGTTTGGTTGTAGTCTTTCTGGGTAGTTGTTTTGATATGAATTTGCAGCTGCCTCAGTATTTCGGTTAGAAAGAATATAACATTCCAACATGTCAAAATATTCTTCATTACTGAACATATTGTTGAATAATATTTAAAATAAACAAGAAACAAACTATTTAGTACAAAATTTTAAGCAACGTGTTAAATAAACCTCAAATTGTTCAGATAATTAAAGATGTCAGTATTTTTAACTGTCGCGATAGTGTTATATCCATAGCAACTTTTCTTCTGTTGTTTTTCAGTTGACTTACGTTTAAAAATCAAACAATTTTCAAAGGCCTCTTCGTAAATCATTAATCTGCTTTTTGTTGAGTTCCGTTAGTAAATTTAGTTATTTACTAGTTCTACCTATTTCATTAAATTATAACAATTTTTTAGGATAATGTTGTAATGTAAAATATCATTTGTAATAATGGGCCGATTCATTGGTGTGCTCAAAGTTCATATTTTTTATCGTGAATCATTACGGAAAATTATGTTAAAAGTAGAAGTCTATTGTTAGACTCCATGGCCTACTGCTAGTTGAACACTTTTTTTGTCATATGTTTTCTGGTATTGGATTTCATAGCCAACTAACCTCAAAACTGTTTTTCTCAAAATTGTTAGTGCAATTACAAGATTTCTCAAGCACGTTGTACATCATTGGAAAGCTCTTTTCAGAGGCTATCACATGAGCAAAAAATGCATAATGGCTGCCACAATAAAAACAAAGGTTGATACGTATAGCTCAAAAACAAATGACAATCCATAGTTGAGAATAGCACAAAAGATTACTCTATAAAAAGTGTCCTTAAAATGTGCAAGTTTTAGACATGTCAGATTAACGCCTACTTAGATATTGAAAAAAAATCGACAAATTTTGTTTCTTTTAAAGTAACTCGAAAACGAAAAGAGGCAGGGTAAAATACAAGCCATATTTGGAACGAGCATGAAATTCTACAAAACATTGCTAATTTAACCGTCTCTCTATCTCTAATAATAACGGCGATAGCAATACATTCCCATCCAGTTTGGGACACTATATATATATATATATATATATATATATATATATATATATATATATATATATATATATATATATATATATATATATATATATATATATATATATATATATATAATATGTAGTCGGGTCCTGGTTTAACGAGTAGCAGATTTAACGAACTTCTCATTTAACGAGCAAATTTTGGTGATTTGAATTCACTTGTGTAAGAGACAATGCTAAAATGTTTCTGATTTAACGAGATCGCTTTTCAGACGATTTCGGTTTTAGCGAGGTAATTATACCGCTGACCCCTGACACATTTTTATTGATGTGCGAAAATAAACAAGAGGGCTTCGTCTTTCTGTGAATTTCGTTGCCTCTCTACCTAAAAATATGATCATTCAGACACACTAGGACTAGCTGCACATGTTTTTTTGATTGAGACATGACACTTGTGGGTAATACATTTTACTGTACACAACATAAGAGAAGATATTTGTGTGTTCTTCCACTCAGCCAATGATAGAGTTCCACTTACCACTTGAAATTAACGTTCGTTAGTTCGTTACAACTGTGCATTTGTGTGGCCTTTTGTTTTTCTGTTTAAATCTTGAAACCTGCGCCTTATTCCGATTAGTTTTCGATCAACGCGCGTTTGAGGCAGGTGAATAGAGTCTTGTTTGCACAGTATTCGCGTCCGGTATTAAAAAAAAACTCCTTACTATTGAAGAAAAAATGTCGATATTAAAACAAGTGAAAACAGGAACGAAAAAAGGGATGTTTATAGGCATTGTTTACATGCACTCACAAATGGAATGGTGTCAGATGTACAAATAAAAAGTTCGGGACGCAGCAAGTGTGTTATAGTAGTACATTTTTCATAAGAATTGTACACTATTAGTGAGATACACTATTAAAACAAATTCTTTAACCCCTTAACGCTCACGCCCGTGTCTGACACGGGCGATGCCAGACGGACCATTTGCTACATGCCCGTGTGTCACACGGGCAACACGTTCAATGGCGATTCAAAGTTATGCATAAACGTCTAGGAGTCGGGGTATATTTCTAGTATATTATACCATTAGCCGACTCATTAGTTGAGCTACTAATGTATAGATGTCGCATGCTTCTAAGCCGCTAAACCGTAATTTTGTTACAGAGTTCTCGCTTTTGGTTCTGTGTTCCGTTAAATTACCAATTCATTGACTTTATACATTGGATGTTCTATGCTTTATACTCTGAACGTGTTCTGTGCTGTGAATGAGTATATAGTCAATGGTATATTGTTGTCTTGACAAGTTATAATATAATTAGCAACACTTGAGTTAGTTTATTGTTGCTGCAATTCAAATAACATGAGTGACACAGAAATCTCTACAGATTCCGATTATGTACATATATCAGAGAGTGATGGTAGTGATACTAGTTTGGGAGAAATTTATGATGAAAGTGACGTGGAAAGTACAGATAATGATGATAACACCATACTTTTGGCCAGGAATTGGTATCAAATTAGTGTACAAGAACCTCCAGACCCCCCTCCAAGGTTTCCATTCACAGGAGAGTCCGGAATTAGTGTTGATCTGCCAGAAAGTACTGATGTATTGGGATTTTTTCAACTGTTTTTCGATGACCATCTCATCACCTTATTAGTTTCGGAGACGAATAGGTATGCAGAACAACAACCAGGTGGTTCCACTCGACAATGTCCACTTATAACAAACGACGAAATGCTTCTGTTTTTAGCAATTATCATGCTGCAAGGGATAGTAGTCAAACCAGTAGAGAAAATGTACTGGTCCAATTGTGAAGTGTTGAAAACACCTGTGTTCGGTAAGTTGATGAGCGCTAGGCGTTTTTTTCATATAAAAAAGAACCTTCATTTTTACAATAATGCAGAATTCAATCCAGACACCCACCCTTACCCAAAACTAAATAAAATATGGCCAGTATTTGATTACATAAATAGAAAATGTTCAAATATATATACTCCGGAACGCGATGTGGCCATAGACGAAAGTCTTGTACTTTATAAGGGACGCCTAAGTTGGAAGCAATACATCCCCTTGAAAAGGGCACGTTTCGGGGTAAAACTATATATGTTGTGCGAGTCCAAAACTGGATATATGTACTCATGTATTATATACACAGGAAAAGGTACAAACTTCAGCGAGAAATATAAAGACATGCCTATATCATCTCAGGTTGTTCTCACTTTACTTGAACCCTTGTTCAATCGAGGCTACTGTCTGACTACTGACAACTTTTATACTTCTCCAACATTGGCTGACTACCTAATAAAATGTAAGACCGATATATATGGTACACTCAGAGTGAATAGAAGAGAAATTCCACCAGAACTACAAAAGAAAAAATTAAACAAAGACGATATAATAGCTTTTCAGAGAGGGAAAGTGATGATCATGAAGTGGAAGGATAAAAAAGATATTTGTTTGCTGTCAACTGTGCACAATTGTGAAATGACAGCAACAAGCAAAGTTGATAAAAATGGTACCTCAGTAAGGAAGCCAAAAGTTGTGCAAGATTATAACAATACAATGGGAGGAGTTGATCGCCTGGATCAACATTTGCACGATTATCCATGTACAAGAAAAAGAGGCAAAAAATATTACAAAAAAATCTTCTATCACCTACTGGACATAACAATATGGAACTCGCATGTATTATATAGACAAAATGGCGGCCAGAAATCTCATCTAGAATATAGGATAGCTTTAGTGGAAGCCATAATTGCAAGATGCCATTCTTCGACTATCAAAAGAAGAGGTCGTCCCAGTAGTCAACCTGGACCTTTGAGACTGACGGAAAGACATTTTCCTGAATTCATCCCTCCAACAGAAAAAAAAGCTTTCCCATGCAGACAGTGTGTTGTGTGCTGTAGCAAAAGAGATGATAAAGGGAAAAGAAGGAGAAAAGAAACCAGATATTACTGCAAAGACTGCGATGTGGGTTTGTGCGCAGTTCCCTGCTTCAAGATTTACCATACTGAATTGAACTTTTAGGTAACCACAAACATAGCATTTTCCATAAACAGTATTGTACTTATATTGTAGCTATCGTGTGTAGGGTACTGTGGTACCTAGTTAGAGAATTGTATTTATTTTTATGATTTTTAGATAGGTACATTTTTACCCTATGGCAAAATTTGCTTCTACACCTCTGTGTTTTATTTGGCATGCCTTCTGCTATGCATTATGTCATGAATCTTTGGTTTCTCATTTCTTTGAAAAAATATATATATATTTCTTAGTTTTTGTATATAATTCCATCGAACCCTTCAAAAAAAATATTTCTACGCCAATGAATTCAACAAGAACTATGTAAAAGAGCTTACCAATAATGATAACTCTCATATATTTTATTTAGTCGTTGTATCCGCTTCTGATTTTGCGAAAATAAAATATAATAAATTAAATTCATTTTCTGGCAACCCCTGGCGAAAAAAACATTTCTACGTCACTGAGATTTGGTAAAAATACTTAGAAAGACATGTACCCCAATAACCAATAATAAAAAAAGTGACGATTTTGGCTCAAAAAAATCAAAAATAATATAATCCTTAAGGGGTTAAATTTAAATGAACCTTCGTATCAGACCACAACCCAGTGTGTGCCAACATCGTTTTGCACCTTGCCAACCCTAAAAGAAAGAGCTTCAAGGATAAATTGAACCTACAACTACTAAAAGATGGAAATACAATATCACTGTACGAAGATCGTCATAATAAAGAACTAGAATGTGTTATTAGTGAAAATGACGCTCAGAAGCACTGGCTTGATCTTAGACAAGCTTTTAAAACCACGAACGAAAAGTTTCTCTCGAAAAAAAAAACAAGGGCTTAGAACGAGTGGATGACTAAAGATATTGTAGAATTAATAGAAAAGCGAAGGCAGTGTAACATCCAGAACGACCACAACGGGTATAGCGTTTTTCTAAGAAAAATACGAAATGAGATCAGAGTGGCAAAAGAGAATTGGATACATGAAAGATGTCTGGAGGCGGAGAATCTTAGTAGACTCGGAGACAGTTTCCATCTCCATGAAAAAGTTAAAGAAATAGCTGGGTTGGACAATAGTAGACCAATTAGTTTAATTAAAAACGAGCACAATGAAACAGTGACAGAAACTGAAGAATTGCTGGAAAGCTGGAGAAAATATACGATTAGTCTTTTCAACGAAGACAGACCGGAGAACCATTCAACGGAAATGTACAATCTATCAGGACCAAGCATATTAAAGAGTGAAATCATACACGCCATCAATGCAATGAAAAACAACAAAGCTCCGGGCCCTAATACGTACTCGGAAATGTTTCACTTAATTAACGAACAAAATTTTGAAACGATCGTAAGACTCTTCAGTAACATCTATGACACTGGAAGTATCCCATAAGACTGGCTCCCCACTACTTTTATCACACTGCCAAAATCGAACAGCGCAACCTCGTGTAAAGATTATCGTCTCATCAGTTTAATGAGTCACTTTATGAAACTCTTCCTTCGGATTCGACACACAATGCTCTATAAAAAATGTGAGGAAGTAAGTGTGGTCAGTCAATTCGGATGTAACAGCGGATTGTGAACTAGAGAAGCCATATTCAGTCTCCGGGCACTGGTCGAGAACTGCCAGGATCAAAGAAAATATGTCTTTGTATGTTTCATCAACTATGAGAAGGCATTTGACAACCTTAAGCACAATCTTCTGATAATATACTTTATAGATTTGGGGCTGGACGGAAAATATATAAGGCTAATCGGCAATCTGTATTGGCACCAAAGAGCAGATATTTGAATAAGTAACGTTGGAACAACTATATATTTTGAGATTAAAAAAGGAGTTCGCCTGGGGTGTATCCTATCCCCAATGTTGTGCAACTTGTACATGGAAACAGTATTCTCTGCGCTAATGTCTGATAGTCTCTTTGGAATTAAAGTAAATGGAATCCCAATTAACAATATCTGGCATGCGGATCATATTTTAATAGTAGCAGATAGTGCGCATGATCCCCATAAGTATGCTGCATCGGGTCAATGAAGAAAGCCAAAGACTAGGTTTGAGAATTAACATCAGCAAAACCAAGTTTATGATTGTTAGTACAAACGATATTCCACACATTCGAATACATATTGATGGAGAGAACATCGAACAGGTCGCACAGTTTAAATATTTGGTATGCATGATTACCAGAGAGTGGGATCGGGATCAAGAGATAAGATGCAGGATCGAACAGGCTACAATGACCTTCCTAAGACTTCGGAAATTTCTTACAGACAAGATCTTGAATTTTGGCCTCAGGTATAGGATGACAAAATGTTATGTCTGGTCCGTTCTCCTGTACGGTCTTGAGGCATGGACGTTGAAGGTGCCAATCATCAACAAAATTGAAGCGTCTGAAATGTGGATCCTACGGCGAATGTTAAGGGTGTCTTTGGTTGATCACGTGAGAAATGAGACATTCTCCGAAGAGCCGGCTTGCAGAACGAGAACTTTTTGAAAATATCAAGAAAGAAAAATAGGTTATCTCGGACACATACTGCCTGGACAACACTATTACTTTCAACGCCTCATTCTTCATGGTAAAATTGGGGGAGAAAGAAGAGGAATAGGCAGAAGAAAATTATTGTGAATAAGAAACACACGTCAGTGGACGGGTATAAAAGACTTCCAAGCGTTACAGAATGCCGAAATTAGTATAACCACCTGATGGGAAAACGATGAATGCCTACGCAGCAATCTGCACGGTACTTTAAGAAGAACTTCAGCACTCTCCAATTTCAGGTAAAACTTATTTTACGAATTTCTTTAATTTGTGTTAGTTACTCAAACCTGTACACGGATCGAGAAAATATGCAACTCCCTTTAATTTGCATGGATAAAGAGCATCAGATGACTCAAATATCTAATTTAATCAACATTCAGCTTACTACAATAGATTTCCGATAATAGATGCATCTTGGAATCAATATAAATCCCTTAAGCTGTTAAATCCGAATAGTATTGTAATGTAATAACGTTTATCGAACCATGGACCACATAAAATGCGGTGTTTGTTCAGATGTGTATGTGCACCATTGTATTTACACCCTACTCACCCCACTTTGTGGGTCATTGGAACGGACTGCAGTCTATAACCGTTAATGATGCACAGATTATATAGTTTTGTGGGGTTGCACTTTTGAGTAGCAAATATACGTGGAGAAAGAATTTATATTTTCGGGGTCGTTTGATGATTTCCATTATAATTTTTTCTACATTATTTACTTTATACAATGAAAATTATTTAACTTGAGTTTTAACGAGTTTTTATAGGAAATATTCGTACATAAAGAGACATGACTGTAGTATTTTCAAAAATGTTTTACAATGAGCGCAAACTAGATACTCCACAACCTGTATCCAGGACCAGCTTGAATTTTTATGTTTTTGGACAGGTGTTCCTAGACGTATTTAACATACTCATATGGATGACTTGGGACATCGAGCTATATTCGAAAACATAAGACATAAGGAACCTCTTGTGACCTTCTCTCTCTCTCTCTCTCTCTCTCTCTCTCTCTCTCTCTCTCTCTATATATATATATATATATATATATATATATATATATATATATATATATATATATATATATATATATATATATGTATGTATGTATGTGTGTGTGTGTGTGTGTGTGTGTGTGTGTGTGTGTGTGTGTGTGTGTGTGTGTGTGTGTGTGTGTGTGTGTGTGTGTGTGTGTGTGTGTGTGTGTGTGTGTGTGTGTGTGTGTGTGTGTGTGTGTGTGTGTGTGTGTGTGTGTGTGTGTGTGTGTGTGTGTGTGTGTGTGTGTGTGTGTGTGTGTGTGTGTGTGTGTGTGTGTGTGTGTGTGTGTGTGTGTGTGTGTGTGTGTGTGTGTGTGTGTGTGTGTGTGTGTGTGTGTGTGTGTGTGTGTGTGTGTGTGTGTGTGTGTGTGTGTGTGTGTGTGTGTGTGTGTGTGTGTGTGTGTGTGTGTGTGTGTGTGTGTGTGTGTGTGTGTGTGTGTGTGTGTGTGTGTGTGTGTGTGTGTGTGTGTGTGTGTGTGTGTGTGTGTGTGTGTGTGTGTGTGTGTGTGTGTGTGTGTGTGTGTGTGTGTGTGTGTGTGTGTGTGTGTGTGTGTGTGTGTGTGTGTGTGTGTGTGTGTGTGTGTGTGTGTGTGTGTGTGTGTGTGTGTGTGTGTGTGTGTGTGTGTGTGTGTGTGTGTGTGTGTGTGTGTGTGTGTGTGTGTGTGTGTGTGTGTGTGTGTGTGTGTGTGTGTGTGTGTGTGTGTGTGTGTGTGTGTGTGTGTGTGTGTGTGTGTGTGTGTGTGTGTGTGTGTGTGTGTGTGTGTGTGTGTGTGTGTGTGTGTGTGTGTGTGTGTGTGTGTGTGTGTGTGTGTGTGTGTGTGTGTGTGTGTGTGTGTGTGTGTGTGTGTGTGTGTGTGTGTGTGTGTGTGTGTGTGTGTGTGTGTGTGTGTGTGTGTGTGTGTGTGTGTGTGTGTGTGTGTGTGTGTGTGTGTGTGTGTGTGTGTGTGTGTGTGTGTGTGTGTGTGTGTGTGTGTGTGTGTGTGTGTGTGTGTGTGTGTGTGTGTGTGTGTGTGTGTGTGTGTGTGTGTGTGTGTGTGTGTGTGTGTGTGTGTGTGTGTGTGTGTGTGTGTGTGTGTGTGTGTGTGTGTGTGTGTGTGTGTGTGTGTGTGTGTGTGTGTGTGTGTGTGTGTGTGTGTGTGTGTGTGTGTGTGTGTGTGTGTGTGTGTGTGTGTGTGTGTGTGTGTGTGTGTGTGTGTGTGTGTGTGTGTGTGTGTGTGTGTGTGTGTGTGTGTGTGTGTGTGTGTGTGTGTGTGTGTGTGTGTGTGTGTGTGTGTGTGTGTGTGTGTGTGTGTGTGTGTGTGTGTGTGTGTGTGTGTGTGTGTGTGTGTGTGTGTGTGTGTGTGTGTGTGTGTGTGTGTGTGTGTGTGTGTGTGTGTGTGTGTGTGTGTGTGTGTGTGTGTGTGTGTGTGTGTGTGTGTGTGTGTGTGTGTGTGTGTGTGTGTGTGTGTGTGTGTGTGTGTGTGTGTGTGTGTGTGTGTGTGTGTGTGTGTGTGTGTGTGTGTGTGTGTGTGTGTGTGTGTGTGTGTGTGTGTGTGTGTGTGTGTGTGTGTGTGTGTGTGTGTGTGTGTGTGTGTGTGTGTGTGTGTGTGTGTGTGTGTGTGTGTGTGTGTGTGTGTGTGTGTGTGTGTGTGTGTGTGTGTGTGTGTGTGTGTGTGTGTGTGTGTGTGTGTGTGTGTGTGTGTGTGTGTGTGTGTGTGTGTGTGTGTGTGTGTGTGTGTGTGTGTGTGTGTGTGTGTGTGTGTGTGTGTGTGTGTGTGTGTGTGTGTGTGTGTGTGTGTGTGTGTGTGTGTGTGTGTGTGTGTGTGTGTGTGTGTGTGTGTGTGTGTGTGTGTGTGTGTGTGTGTGTGTGTGTGTGTGTGTGTGTGTGTGTGTGTGTGTGTGTGTGTGTGTGTGTGTGTGTGTGTGTGTGTGTGTGTGTGTGTGTGTGTGTGTGTGTGTGTGTGTGTGTGTGTGTGTGTGTGTGTGTGTGTGTGTGTGTGTGTGTGTGTGTGTGTGTGTGTGTGTGTGTGTGTGTGTGTGTGTGTGTGTGTGTGTGTGTGTGTGTGTGTGTGTGTGTGTGTGTGTGTGTGTGTGTGTGTGTGTGTGTGTGTGTGTGTGTGTGTGTGTGTGTGTGTGTGTGTGTGTGTGTGTGTGTGTGTGTGTGTGTGTGTGTGTGTGTGTGTGTGTGTGTGTGTGTGTGTGTGTGTGTGTGTGTGTGTGTGTGTGTGTGTGTGTGTGTGTGTGTGTGTGTGTGTGTGTGTGTGTGTGTGTGTGTGTGTGTGTGTGTGTGTGTGTGTGTGTGTGTGTGTGTGTGTGTGTGTGTGTGTGTGTGTGTGTGTGTGTGTGTGTGTGTGTGTGTGTGTGTGTGTGTGTGTGTGTGTGTGTGTGTGTGTGTGTGTGTGTGTGTGTGTGTGTGTGTGTGTGTGTGTGTGTGTGTGTGTGTGTGTGTGTGTGTGTGTGTGTCACAATGATAGCTGTTGTTTATTGCTTTAAAATACCCTTTTTAAATTATACCTTGATTGAATTAACCGGTATGTTATTAGTTTATGGTAAAGCGAGACACAATGGAGAAGAACCAGCGAGAATATATCATGACAGGTTTTCCGGACGAATAGCACCCAGCAAAAATATTTTTAAAGACATCTGCAGACGTTTAATGGAAACCGGTGCCGTAAAACCTTTAAATATAATTCTGGACGTAGAAGACACCGACGAACTGTTCAAGTTGAAGAGTCAGTTCTGAATGCACTGAAACGTAACACCACTACAAGTAGCAGAATTATTTGTAACGAAATAAGAATTAATTCCGCATCGTCTGTACACAGAATCTGACAAGAGCAACAAATAAAACAATACCAGTACACCTGTGTTCAAAAGTAGTACCAAAAGATTATAGGCCTAGACAAAAATTTTGTCAGTGCTTTTTAAATAAACTGGAAAACGAGTAACATTTCTCTCGTCGTGTTCTTTTTACAGACGAAGCACAATTCACCAGAGAGGAAATTATAAATTTCCATAACTTGCATAACTGACCTGAGGAAAATCCCTCTGTACATATGCCCAGTTTCACAAAGCTCGATTAAATATTTAACGGACCGTTAGTTAATCAAGGCTTCAGACGACCAATCACATACTATGAGTCGGATTTTTTCCATGATAATCAAATATTTTGAAGCTGTGGTTGGTTGTATTAAGTATTGGTTAACTAACCGGTCGTTAAACATGTAACCGACTTTGTGAAACTCTGCATCAGAGCAGCAAACTAGCAGTATCAGTTTTCTGTAAATATTTCGCCTGGTATTATGGGAAATGAAATTATTGGTCCAATTATGCTCCCATGAAATATGTGCCATATTTAAAATTTCTGATAAATGATCTAACTAAACTATTACATGTGTTAGTAAAGAATGGAATGTGGTTCCAACACGACGGTCCAATTCTACGGTTGATGTTATTGAGTACCTCTCTGAAACATACGGTCATCGATGGATTGGTCGTGGTCGTCCAGTGGCATGGCCACTAAGATACCCTGAATTAAATCTTTAGATTTTTAACTATATGGGCACCTAAAAGACCCTGTTTACAAGACACCAGTACAAACATTTAAAAAAACTTTGACAACGCATAGAGCTATAGCATTTGTATGATTTCGGCAAAATCCTCTAATTTGTGCCAGAGTAGGAAGATCTTTGCACGATTGAGGGTTTGTAATGAAGCTGCAGGTGGCAATTTTCAACACTTGTGATTCCATTCAGGCACTTTTAACTCGTAAATAGTTTAAATTCGCGACCTTAAAAATGCCGAAAAAAGTCAATACACTACGTAACACATGACAAAATATCAAAAGGTAACTTTTAACAGGCATTAAACTACCTACATAGCTGTGTTAACAAAAGGAAAAAAAGTCAGTGGCGCACAGGTTTTTTTTTTCGAAAATTATTGCAGTGATAGCACATATGTACGTCGCTGGTGAAGCTCTCCAAACTTTTTCAGCAGCAAAATATGTACTGGTCTAAATAAATTTTACCCTCCAAATTTCGTTCGGATAGCGGCAGTTGTTTTGGAGTAATTTGGAATAAACAAAAAAAACTTAAAACAAAGCTACCCATACAGCACAATATAGTCTCAGAATGTTCTCACAATGTGAGAAAATTCTTTTTTCAGCATAATTGTTTCGTAATGTTCTAATAACATTTATGGAATTTCAAACTGCATCTTGAATATTCTGAGTACATTCATTCAATCACATCTTAAGAAAATTCGTCACCAATATACTGAGAATATTTGAATAGATCATTATTCAGAATATTCGCTGATAATGTGCTCGAGATATCCTTATAATATTATATAACTATAAAATTTAATGAAGAAGATAGATGATGATTACGGTATAAATATAGTGGTTAGAATTATAAGAGGAACTATTTTGCACGTTTCATTCTGTTACCTGTACTGTGGTAAACAAATCTCATAATTGTATATTTAATATTTATGCATAGAGCGCATGTCCATACCGAAGGGAAGATGGCCGATTCCGATAGGCCGATAGACGTAAAAATTAATGTCAACTTGAATATTGAATGGTGTTATGTTATATTGTAACATAATTAATTAACGATAATAATGTGATGTGAACACCGAGAACAATCTGTATTTACAAACAACACAGAGTACAGAAGCAACTAAAACATGGTGTCAGGTTATCAAGAACTAAGAGCCACCCAGTCCCAGTAAGGAAACAAGCTTTAAAGCATTTTTTACAGTTGACACCGACGAAGGGTTCGCCAATTTTGCCTGAGACGATCATCTTACGATTTAGGTACACATACATTGTATAATATATAATTAAAAAATTGCGGTCTTCAATAGTAATAGTAAATTGTGCCATATAAACCACCACTTAACACTTTTCCAGTAGAGAAGACAAATAAGCTGGAAGATGTTCTCAGTTGTTTTGATGAAGCCAAAGACAAATATTACTATGGAAACGTTAAAATTTTATAACTTCTATCAAAAACCAGACCATTTACTCTTTTGTAACGGAACTTAAAAAGCAACCCGCTAGTTATGGATGTGTCTGTATAATTATAAAAATCCATACACAGGTTGAACGATCAAAGATACATTAATTCTGGGTCTCTACAACAAGTAAGTACAACAAAGGATTATTACGGAAACTGATATTACGTTATCATAAGTGCAAGAATACTCTGCAAATCTATAGAATTGTGTACGCAACATCTGAGGCTTTTTACTGAGGTAGAAGTGAATGCTGTAAGAAGTATGAGAAGAGCAGAAAATCTGGACCTGAACATATGGTAGGTAGATAAGCTGTGTACAATAAAACTTGCAATTTATCAGATACACAATCACTTTGCCAAAGTATGCATTCACAACCAGAATATTCAAGCTGTTGGTGACAAACATCGACACATCGGGATATGGAAATAGCTTTAGAATTCAAAATCAAGTCCGTGGGAGCAGATCAGAGAGCAACCATACAAGGGAAGGGTCAAAAGGTCTGATGGATGACTTTCAGTTGTAGTTTTCTGTAAGTGCAAGTGAATGTGAATTTGTGCCATATTCTGTCCAATTTAGTTGTGTTCTATAAAGGTATAAGTACTATTATGTAATGCAATTCCTTTAATACCACACTGAAAACCTGTAGGATCAATAGTCTAGCCAAATTTCAAGTTACTTTAGTGGGGTAACCTCGAATATTCATCTCGGAAACTTTGTGTTTGGCTAATAAATTTTCTGGCAACTCGAAGAACTGTATATTTATTTTATTTTTATGTTATTGAAATTTTAATTGTTTTATTAATGTTTTATTCACAAACATTTGGAGTCTCGACGGTAAATTGGTGCGGTGCGTATCGTTTTAGTCGCTGTTGTCAATAAATAAGTTTAAGAAAGTATATATTTGCAGGAAATACTGTAAAAATAGTGTCGTATTGTGCTTTTTCTTACTTATAATAAAATCGTTTTAATTAGAATAAAAATCATAGGTACTTTAATAGCATTTAAAGGCATAAGGTAAGAAATAAGATGGGAACCAATACGGACGGGAGTTCTCTCCCGTCCGTAGCTGGCGACATGCAGGTAGATAACACAGACAATAACTCTGATAAAGATAAAAATATTAACACAGTTAATATGGATAAAAATGGTAAGTTTTCTTTTATAGATTTTAATAATAAATATAGTAGCCGAGATAAGGGTCCTAATTACTACGTCTATATAGAAAGTGTAGACAGAAATCTGGGAAAATTGCATCCCATAAGGATCGGCCATTATTTGAAATTAGATAAGGATATTAATAAATCTATAATAGACATTAAATCAATAGGAAAGAATAGAGTAAAAGTTATAATGAACAATTACACTGCCGCAAACAATTTAATACACAGTACAGAAATTTCAAAAAATAATCTGATTGCATATATCCAAGATTTTTTACAGAAACAAAAGGTGTTGTGAGGTTTGTCGATACATTCTTTTCAGAAATATACTTACGGGAAAATATAGAATGCGACACAGAAGTAACAGAAGTAAAGCGCATGAAGAAATGGATTACAGATGAAAGCGGTCAGAGAAAACTTGTGGATCGACAAGTCATTATTATTTCTTTTCTTGGAGATACACTTCCAAATTTTATTCGTATCAATAGGGTGAATTTCGAGGTCGAAAAATACATATATCCAGTACTTCAGTGCAGTACCTGTCTAAGGTATGGTCACTCCGCTAAGCTTTGTAAAAACAAAAATAAACTATGTAAACAATGCTCTAAGCCAATTATTGAGGGTCAATTTTGTAATCATTCAGCCCCATATTGTATTTTTTGTAAGAATAACGACCATGCCACCATTTCAAAAGATTGTCCGCATTTTATTAGACAGAAAAAAATCAAGGAAATAATGTCTGCCAAAAATATTTCATTTAAAGAGGCTGAAAAGCTGGAAAGAAATCCTTCTTACTCAAATATTACTGTTAATAATAGATTTGATATTCTGTCGAATTTCTCTGACACATTTCCAACACTTAAATACCATCAACCAGTGACAAACTTTAGTATTACAAAACCCATACCTTTAATTTCAAAACCAAAACCACAAAAAATTAATACAAATTTTCCTTCTAACTCCTCTCCTAAGCAAAGTAAAAAGCGTAAAGCACCTTCTTCCCCAGTGACACCGAACCCATACAGAGAAGAATTCCTTACTTACAAGCAAAATATCTTAGATAATATAACGGAATATATAGTGCAACTTTTATCTGAAAAACAAAACAAACAAGAAATCATTAGTAGCAGCGTATTTATTGAAAAACTTTAAAAAAAATTAGATAATTTGATTGACAAGGAAAACGTTGATAAATTACCAACAAAAATTTTAGATTTTAGCGATGACGACACCTATTAAGCAAGGTTTAACTGTGTTGCAATGGAACGCACGTTCCATCATTAAAAATAAAAGTAACCTTCAGAATTTTTTAAATAAAAATATTGCAGAGATAATTTTAATAAATGAAACCTGGCTCAAGCCAGATAAACATAAAACTTTTGGTTTTAAGGGATACAGCCTCATTCGAAAAGATAGGCTAGAGCGCAGAGCAGGAGGGGTAGGCATTTTAATTTCTAATTCAATTAAATATAAAGTAATTGATGTTTGCGACATGGCTAACGGTAAAATAGATGCTTGTGCAGCACATCTTGTGGACCTTGATATAGTAGTTGTTAGTGTTTATAAGGCTCCTAATGTTGTTCTCAGTTTTATAGAATGGCTTAACTTCTTTAAAAATTTTAATTCAAAAAATGTCATTATTGGAGGCGATCTAAATTGTCATCATTACTCATGGGGGTCTCTAACTATAAATAGTGACGGTAGGTCAATTTTTGACGCTACTGAACTTTTAAACTTAGCTATTATAAATGATTGCCGTCCAACAAAAGTTACTACACCATTAGAGAACCCCTCGATGGTGGACTTAACTATAATCTCACCTAGTCTAATAAGTAAGACAAGCTGGGATATTCTCGATGAGGCTCTTGGTTCTGATCACTATCTCATCAAAATTGAAGTCAATGTTTCGGTTAAAATATACACTACGAGTCCATATAAAAGATGGAAAGAAGCAGGAGCTGATTGGAATGCATTCCGGGTTGATCTAGATACTGCTATGGAGGAGCTGTCAGTGTTACCAGAGGCAAATAGGTACAATAGTTTCATTGAATGCGTTAGTAGTGTTGCAGATAATAACATTCCCCATGTTAAACCAAACAGAGCTGCAAACCCTAAGCCCATCTGGTGGGACACTGAGTGCTCTGACATGTTTCACAAAAGAAAAAATGCATTGAAAGATTATAAATTACAGTCAAATATGGAAAACTATTTAAAATATAAGAATATTGAAGCTCAAGCTAAGAGATTGTTTAAACAAAAAAGTAAGGATTGCTGGAAAAGTTATGTCACAAAATTAAACAGACAAACACCAATAAACAATATATGGTCATTTGTACGTAAAATGAACAACATAAATAAACAACCTTCCGTATCTCATATGTCTGAAGAATTTATAGAAATAGCTATAACAAAGTTGGCCCCGCCCAGTGTTATGGTGGAGCCTTCCCCAAGCCCATTAGTTGTGACTAAGAGATGTCAATTGATGAATTCAAAATTTTCAATTCACGAATTAGAACAGGCCATCAGCGAATCAAAAAAGGCAGCACCTGGCATAGACAGGATTACATACAACATGCTAAAACAAATGCCGTTTTCAGCAAAGGAATATTTGCTGGAAATTATGAATTACTGGTGGGAGACCGCAAACGTAAGTGAGTCAGCCAAAATAATAGTCGTATGTCTACTACACAAATTCGGCGAATCAACTAATATACCTAATTCATACAGACCCATCTCACTTATGCCTTGCACAACAAAAACATACGAGAGATTAATTAAAACTAGATTAGAGCATTATTGTGAGTCTAATAATATTTTTCCTCAACATCAGTTTGGTTTCCGGCGGGGCATGGGCACCAATGAAGCAATTGGGTTACTGGTCACCGAGATACAATGTTGTTTCTCCGAAAATGCATATTTAATGACAGTTTTTGTTGATTTAAAAGGTGCCTATGATGCAGTCAACCTAGAACTTCTATTCAATGATCTAGTATCGATTGGTCTTTCAGAATCAAATGCCTTTAGCATAACTCAACTATACACACAGCGAAAAATTTTCATAAGAGACAACAAAAATCAACTTCATGGTCCAAGGCTAACATCCGAAGGTATACCGCAAGGATCAATACTCAGCCCAATACTTTTTAATATTTATACAAGGAGTCTTCATAGTATGTTTGACGACGACATCCAGTGTATACAATATGCTGACGATTTGTGTATCGTGGCAAAAAGGAAGAGTCAAGAGGAATGTGCAGTGGTATATAGACATATATTGTATAAATTAAAAATGTGGATAGATGAAAGGGGATTTACCCTAAATGAAAAGAAATCAAACGTTGTTGTTTTCACTCGTCACAGAGTTCAGTTGCCAGAAATTATGAATAATACTTCATATCAGATTAAAAGAGTACAGCAGTGTAAATATTTGGGAATTCTGCTGGATCAAAAGTTATTATGGACAGGACAAATCAATAATATCGTTAGAAAATGTGATAAGGCAATCAATGTCCTGCGTATTATATCAAATGCAAAATGGGGTTCAGACACAGACATCCTGCTAGATTTTTATAGAGCCTATATAAGAGCAATCTTAGACTACGGTTGTATTTGTTATGGTTCAACTTCCAACACAAATTATAAAAAAGTGCAAGCCATACAGTTAAAAGCATTACGTATCTGCCTGGGTATTATGAAATCAACACCGAGAGAAATTGTATTTGCAGAGGCTCTTGAACCACCTCTAAAATTACGAATTCAGTACCTATCGAGAAAGTTTGCACTTAAAATTAGGTGCAGATCGATAGAATTCCAGAACAAATTATACTTTTTAATGATTCAGACATTAACCAATCCATACTGGAGAATCAAAAATTTTCCACCACTAGCAAAGGCCTTCATGGATACACAAGCATTTCAAGATTCTATTTTGACAAACGACAGACTTCCTGTATATTCAATTACATCTCTGGTTTCAGCAACCAAAGTCTCTGTGATTTTTCCTACCTACAGTGAACTTTTAGTGCTTAATAATAGCATACTCTGCCAATTATTAGATAGTTTCCCAAATACTATCAGAATTTTCACTGATGGCTCAAAAACAAATAGCGGAACCGGATGTGCAATCTACGTTCAGCAGGAGAACACAATGGTAAGATTCCTGTTGAATGATTGTGCATCGATTTATACAGCAGAACTGGTAGCTATCGAAGAGGCACTGAATTGGCTAGTGACGAATCAAAGAGAAAAGGCAGTGATTCTATCAGACTCACAAGCGGCACTAAAAAGTATACAATACTTCAGCCATAAAAAAGGTGACAACAAAACCTTATGTAACATTATGGCTTTGTGTAACAGCCCAACTCTCAAAGGTAACGTAGTTTTTATATGGGTTAAGGGCCATTGTTCTATTCCTGGTAACGAAATAGCTGATCAAGCAGCTAAAGAAGCCATAGTAAATCCAGACCAGTTGAATTACAGAACAGACTATAAGGATCTCTTTAGTATCATTCGACGTGAGATCAAAACAGAGTGGGAAATCATTTGGACTAACTTCACAACAAATAGTAACAATCATTATAAACTGTTACATCCAAGGCTTCCCTCTAAAGAAGAAGTATGCATATACAGAAGACCACGTCACTTTTCTACCACCATATCCAGACTCAAGACAGCCCACAACCGTCTACCAGCTCACCTACACAAAATAGGGGTTGCAGAATCACCCCTTTGCCAGTGTGATGGGAGGTCTGTATGTGACATCAACCATGTGATGTTTATGTGTACAAACACCAGCAATCCAAGAATACAATTGTTGAGCGAAATAAATAAATATAATGCCACTAACAGCCCTTTAAACATAGTCACTCTGTTACAGAGTGGTAATATTGAAATATATAAAGCTATACATAATTTCTTTAGAGTTGCTAAAATTACTTTATAACATATAATTAACATCCTTAAACCAGTTTTGTAAATAGTAGAAAATTTGTAAATAATGTAATGTAGATTAGTAATGTAAGAGTATGAATGGTGTATCACCGATATTATAAAGGGAGTATGGAATTTTAATGTAGGTTTAGATTTAGGACATAGATTAAGTATAGTCATGTATTGTACACCAGTTTGGTATAAGATAATATATGTATAAATTAGCATGTGTTTTTTGAAAAAAAAAAAAGAAAAAAAAAAGAGAGAAAATATTAAATGAAAAAATATATATATATATAAAAAAAATATATATATATAAAAAATATATATTAAAAAATAAATAAATAAAAAACAATAAATAAAGATATATATGTGTGTATATATATATATATATATATATATATATATATATATATATATATATATATATATGTGTGTGTGTGTATATATATAAAGAGAAAAAATATATCTAAAAAATATATATTAAAAAATAAATAAATAAAAAACAATAAATAAAAAGATATATATATATATAAAAAAAGGAAAAAAAAAAGATTCCAATTGGGACAAAGTAACAAATAAGAATTTTATTTAGATGTAGTAGTAGTAGATAGTCTAAATTAAGATCGTTATATTATATCAATTAATTATATCATCGTTAATAAACCAAAATCTGAGAGTAATATTAGGTAGCCAATTACAATGTCTTGTGACTAATGGAAATCTTCCAAGGTCAAACTTAAGGGAACACACACACACACAAACATTTCTTGGAATTTGTTATATTAATTAATCTGAATAAATGTGCAATACTCGAATTGTTGACTTATTAAGTGCCTGAATGTGATTTTACAGGTGTGTGTAGCCACTAGAATAATGGTAACCTACACAAGAGTGAGTGATAGAAGTTCAAATTCCAACATATATGGCGATTTGGGCTTGCTTATAGGAAAATATATACAAGGCCAGTTAAATGGAGGAAAATTGGTAAATTTTGAAGATAAATCAATTATTTCGTAGCGTTGCATTTCCTTAATTTCTATGCCATTTAAAAAATGCACACAGGGTGTTTTGCATAAGAACCGACACAGAACAGGGGCATGTAGGTAAACCTAAAATATGGTGATTTAATGCAACTTACCCCTATACTAAGTTGCACAACTGAGAAGTTATTGGCCTTCAAAGTGTGGTTTACAATTTCAAAAAAAAATCAATATCTGCGTGATACTTTCACTTAGAGATATCAAATTTGATACACGTTCTGAGTATACCAAGAGAATTAATCGATGGTAAGTAGAGTTTAATTGAGGCATTTGAAAGGA
The DNA here is from genome assembly GCA_964006375.1 of Tillus elongatus. Lineage (NCBI taxonomy): Eukaryota > Metazoa > Arthropoda > Insecta > Coleoptera > Cleridae > Tillus > Tillus elongatus. The sequence continues at coordinate 100,110,992 of OZ023268.1, read as the reverse complement.
GTGATGCACCCTTAAAATGTCACAATTTTTTAACATATGGTTGATTTAATAAATTATTACTTTATTTTATGAGGAATATAACTTTAAAATTTTTGTTACTCCTGTTATTTTCAAAAAGCTTTTTGGGTTTCAAGAAAAACACGAAGAACTAAAGAAACATATTTTATCAATGTTACTAAAAATCATAGAAAATTCAATATTTGCCAATAAAATTGTGTATACGTCAAATTTGATAATCACGGAAAAAGTGTGAATAAGTATAATTTATTAGAAAACAAACAATAGAAATAAAAAAATTGCTACCGATAACTTATAGAAATTCTTCAAAATGATAATTTTACAGGCGTCTATTGAATTTTTGATGATTTAAAATAACATTGATAAAATGTCTTCAGTTCTTCGGGTTTTTCTTGAAAACGACAAATATTTTTTCAATAATAAGCGGAAAAAGTTTTATAATTTACTTCCCCATAAAATCAAATAATTTTTTAAATCCGCCAATAGGTTAAAAAATTATGTTATATTTTATGGGTTCATCACCCTATTGAACCCTTTGAAATGCTTCAATTGTAATCTATTCACCATCGATTAATGCTCTTGGTACACCCAAAACGTATACCAAATTTGGTTTTTCTAAGTTGAAGTGTTACTGAGGTATTGATTTTTTTCGAAATTTAAACCCCATTTTGAAGGCCTATAACTTCTCAGGGGTGCAACTTAGTGTGGGAGTATGTTGCATTAAATCACCATATTTTAGGTTCCCCTACACGCCCCTGCTCTGTATAGGTTCTTATGCAAAATACCCTGTATATCTTTTAAAAAAATGCAATGTTCCCATGAGTATATGTATGAACATTTTGAGAAGATTCATTAAATGTTCGTGGGACATTTTCAGAACATACTGGGAGCTTCTAAGAATATTCTAAATAACATTCTGAGAACTTTATTAGTATTACAGAATCTGTCCAGTTGTCATGTTCATAGAATGTTCTAGGAATACATATATTGTACCTTGTGAGAAGGTTCTGGGGATATTTGAATATTCTTTCGAAACATTCCTTGTATATTCTCAGAATGTGTCTGTGCTGTCTGGGTAAATGTAGATATGAAAGAAGAAGTCCTATTTTTACGTGAAGAATCTAACCACGAGTGATGGTACTTCTAATTCTTTTCAAAGTTTGAAACATTGAGTGATTTTTTAAAATGAAAATTCGCTAAAATGGAAACGGGGTTAACATCTTATGTGGTACACCATGTATTGGTTAATATCAGCAGTATCTGCCAATAAAACGGGTTTGAGATATAATCACTTATATAAGTCGTCTGGTTTGGGTAATAGATAGTAATAAAATTCGTTACAAATTAGAAACCGAATTTTGTAGAGATTTAAACTAAATAATAAAATAATCCCTAGTTTAATGGTAAGAAGCTTCACAAGCTGACAACGTTGCTGTCACGATATCGCATATTCCTAATCTGTCATCTGTCATTTTTATTGTAAATGCACGCCGAAAGCATAAACTAGAAACAGAAACAATAAATTAGTTGTTCAATTTTAGTTTTCGCCGGAGACACATAGAGCCGCAGTGCTTATTAGCTGCATTTGTAATAAATAACATATTTCATTATTCTGATGGCTAATTCTTATCGTTAAGGAACGCCAGTGAAACGTATTTTATATTATTTCGTTGGTTTCTGATTTGAATCAGATCAGTTGTGTGAAGTGTAAGTAGATACCTACAATACAATTACATTATCCATTCATCTTTCTGCATCTTCAGCAATTTTTGTCGTCAGTTTGTTGCAAGGTAAGTTGAACAACAAACTATACTTATCTAAATTATTAACTTAACCTAATAGAAACGTTTATTTTCATCTTAATATTATTATTATTATTATATAAAATCATTTATAGGTACACATATGTATAGCTGCGCTGTGACTGAATTTGTAACCATCATTCAATTATTGTGATTGTGCAAATACTTATATTATAAAACACTAAATTTGATCTGGTTTTAATGACGTTATAGGTATATAAATAATGCTGCGATGGATTATCAAATGTATTGTTTGATTTTTTCTGAGGACTAAACAAAATTTAGTATCTGGGCTGTCTTCTGATTGAAACAGTTATGATAAGGTTATAAATATTTTATTTCCTGTAATAACTGATAAGACTGATGACTAATAACGTTAAGTAAAGTATCCGTTAGTTGCATTATATTATACAGTTTGGTGATTCCCCTGGTGTTCGGTTTAGAAATTAACTGACATAGTGGTTGTCCTTGTGGCTTTTGTTTATCTAAATACGGCTTTACTTTGGTTGTCTCCTCAACACCTTTGCTATTTATAGGGTTACCTTATTTAAATTGTCTAACCCAGGACAAAAGGGTAAAATAACCCGGACAGTAACTCCGAGAAAATTATTTATAGAAAGTACAAACAAAAAACAAGCAGTTTGTTTTCTTAGTTAAATCAATATTTTTAGTGATTTTTTTAGACAAATTCAAGCTCGTTATCCAGGAAAATTGGCACAGTTTTCCCGGAAAGTTTTGTGTTTTCTTTTGGAAAATTTTTATATTTCCGAAAATAACAAAGTTTGGGCAACCAAATTTGGTACCCGGGTTTACGTCGCAAATTGTAAACTATGTACCAAAACTTAGATGTATAGGTTAAAAGAAAGAAAAGTTATAGGCATTTAAAGAAAAAAAAAGGGTACCACTGATGACCATATAAACGCACAAAAGCAAAATATTTTGTGTGGATTACAAAATCCGCTATAGGTGCACTTGATACTTGATGCTCTTCAAACACCAAAGTTCTCGCGCATTGGCGTTTCGTCGTTGGAGTTTACGCGCTGTTGCCACTTCCTTCTCTTTATCGACTTTGTAAGGAAAATGTATATTGACGCAGCAAGTGCGTAATGGTAGCGAATTTTCATAGAATTTTTTTAACGTTAAATATGTTTTTTTCATGAGGCATAAAATTTAGTACAAACTTAAAAAGTCGGGACGCTGCAAGTGCGCTAGGGTAGCGAATTTTCATAGATTTTTTTTAATGATAAATAGGTTTTTTTTTCATGAGACATAAAATTTTGTCCGAACTTAAAAAGTCGGGACACAGCAAGTGCGCTATGGTAGCGAATTTTCATAGCAAGGTTTTTTTATGTTAAATATATTTTTTTAATAAGACATCAAATTTAGACAATCTCGCTTATCTCGCCCACAGGAGAAAGATTGGGCTGTAAAATCACCCACTTTTATCAAACGGTTCGGTACAAATTCTCGTACGTTTGCAGATAGGCACATGGGCTATACCTTTCAAGAAGTATTTTGCCAAATGAAATACAGAAGTTAAGTTTATTGTGCCGGTCAGGAATAATTTCTTTTATATTTATAATGAAATACAAAAAAAGGTTAGTAAAAAAATGCATTAAAGTGTCAGTGAAATTAGATTATTTGTAGATATATTTACCCACTTAACATTATATGTAGTGTTGACATTAACGGTTTCTCCTGTCACTTCGATAGTGACACTTTGAAAAATTCAGCATCCGATTTTGCCTCTTGGGTCATATTTACACCTGAGAATAATTGTCACGCCTCAAGATGCCGGTAAGAGGTAAGAGGCGAAACGGGTTGCAAAAAACTATCAGTCTCTCATCCACTAACTTATTTTCAACAGACATACTTCAACATAGGAAATCCACTTAGAAAATGATATATTTTGGTGAAAAAGAAAAGGAAAGTAAATTGCGCGCCAAAACTATGTTTTCGAAAAGTTCATTTGACTTAATTGAATTAAACTCGCTTACCAATACAATAGACACCCTCCAAATTTTATTAAATTTGGCATATTTATTGTCAAAAATGACAAGTCATTTGACTTGTCCATATATATATATATATATATATATATATATATATATATATATATATATATATATATATATATATATATATATATATATATATATATATATAAATGTTGGGGGTGAAATACAATATATCTCTGGACCAGCGGAATTAATTTTTTTAAATTTTAATTTCAACAACACACCACGAGTGCTTACAGCCTAAATACTATCGTACCGTGGGTGTTGAAAAGGAAGAAAGAGGCAACTTGTTAATTCTGGACTTGAAGGTTTGGAGGTTCGGGGGAGAAGGAAAAACATGTGCCGGCAAGGAGTTCCACAACTTGGAAGTCCTCGGGACAAAAGAGCGGGCATAAGGGCATAACAAGATGTTCTAAGTCTGGTGACCTGGACAGTAAAAGGGTGCATTCGCTCTCTTCCCCTGGTAGATCTGTTGGGGGCAGCAGGTGGAGGAACTATGGAAGAAAGCTCCTCTGAGCAGTGCCAATGCAGATATCTATAAAAGAGAGAGAGGTCACCAACGGCACGTTGGTGGGCAAGGGATGGCAGCCTTTGGATAAGGGTAGGGTCACCGATGAGACATATAGCTCTCTTTTGAATGGAGTCCAGGATAGAGAGTGTAGAAGCGGCAGCAGCACCCCAGATGTGGGAGCAGTATTCGAGGTTTGGTCTTATTTGTGAAGTATATAAAGTATAGAGATTATCTGGTGAAAAATATTCGCGAGTCCGGAAGAGGAAACCTAATTTCTTAGCAGCCGCTTCTGCAATTGATGTGACATGTTGGTGCCAATTGAGATTTCGATCCACAGAGATGCCAACAAGTGAAAAGGACTAATTACTTTGAATAACTTGGTTGTTTATTGTGATGGGTCTAGGGCTGGTGTATCTCTTATGAGAAAGAAAGCAATACTGTGATTTGGTGGGGTTGAATTGCACAAGATTTCTACTTCCCCAGTCTAATATTTTTTGGAGATCCGCGGAGACAGAACCCTCCATGAGTCTGCGATCCTCATCTAGTTGGACTAAAGAGACAGGCTTAGTGTATTGTATATTGGAGTGGAGGGTGCTGTCGTCCGCGTAACTGTGAACTGGGTTGGATGTGCTAGGGAGGAGGTCATTGATGTGGAGAAGAAACAAAGTAGGGGCTAAAGCTGAACCTTGAGGAACTCCTGCATTAATTGGATACAGTTTAGAGGAATGGCCATCCACGACAACAGAAATGCTCCGGTTAGAGAGGAAATTTGCTGTCCACGTACAGAGTTTTGGTGGTAGGCCATAGGCCGGTAGTTTATTAAGTAGCGCTGCGTGCCAGACCTGCTCGAATGCTTTGGATATGTCTAGAGCGACAATCTGGGATTCACCGTGTAGTTCTATAGACTAGTTCCAAGAATGGGCGACAAAGGAAAGGAGGTCGGCAGTTGATCTGCACTGACGGAATCCATACTGCCTGTCGTGGATTAGACTGTGTTTTTCAAGAAATTTTAGTAATTCGGTGTTTATATACTTTTCCATCACTTTAGAGACGACTGAAAGGGTAGAAATAGGCCTGTAGTTGCTAGGAAGCGATTTGGATACTTTCTTGGGGATGGGTTGTAGTCGAGCAGTTTTCCAGTTACTAGGGAATACGCCTTTATTGTAAGATGTCTGAAACAGACGAGTCAGGACAGGAGCAAGTTCTGGTGCGCATTTTTTGAGAACAATTGCTGGGATCTCATCAAGGCCAGAGGCTTTCCTGGTATTAAGAGAAAAGAGCATCTTTCGTACCTTTTTAGTTTTGAAAATGATATCCGTCATTTTATGCGCGACATTGGGGACTGTTGGTGGTTGAACATTTGGAGGTGGGTTGAGAGTAGAATTGCCGGCGAACAACGAAGCAAAGGTCGGCAGTTGATCTGCGCTGACGGAATCCATACTGACTGTCGTGGATTAGACTGTGTTTTTCAAGAAATTTTAGTAATTCGGTGTTTATATACTTTTCCATCACTTTAGAGATGACTGAAAGGAGAGAAATAGGCCTGTAGTTGCTAGGAAGCGCTTTCGATCCTTTCTTGGGGACGGGTTGTACTCAAGCAGTTTTCCAGTTACTAGGGAATATGCCTCTATTGTAAGATGTCTGAAACAGACGAGTCAGGACAGGAGCAAGTTCTGGTGCGCATTTTTTGAGAACAATTGCTGGGATAGCGTCAAGGCCAGAGGCTTTACAAAGAAACATCTTTTAATATCTATTGTACATAAACATTAACATTTTCACTATAAAGAGCTTTTGCTTTTGTCTGCTCTGACTAGTACTGTCTAGACGCTGTGTCTGCGTCTTTTTGGAAAAACCAGATTGAGACATGAAATACCTATAAGCTATTCTAGGTATGCAGGGTTTTGACAAATGAATGTGCACGCTGCATTTTTGGAAGTACCAAGTTTGCCGAAGTATTCGTTAACGACAATACAGGCGTTCTGTATTGTACGAATTTGCATGGAGAAACATATTCCGGAACCAAGATAGTGTGTCCCAATTTTTCCTATCAATAGCTGAACAATACGATGGAAATTAAAAAAACTACATAAAAATAAAGTTTATTATATATATATATATATATATATATATATATATATATATAAATAAATATATATATATATATATATATATATATATATATATATATATATATATATAAATATATATATATATATATATATATATATATATATATATATATATATATATATATATATATATATATGGGATCTGAAACCCCCACATGACCCGCCTCTGGTAGCAGCTATTGCGAATGTGGTAGAGAACTTCAGCGCAACGGCAGAGTGTGAAGAAGAGTTGACAGATGATTAAGTGTTAAGACGAAAAGGACGAAAGACGCCGTTAAAACCATTAATTGTTCAATTTACAGTGTTTTCTTATATTATAAATATTAACCCTAGACATAAATCATTACAATAAAGTTTTTTCTAAAGTAAAATCTACATACATACATATATTATATATATATATATATATATATATATATATATATATATATATATATATATATATATATATATATACATTTTTTTGGAGGCAGAGCCTATATTGTAACGTAAAGCGTTTGTACAGTGCAACTGACTTTCAGCTTTGTTAGCTAATTTCTTCTTCAAGGTTTCCAAAGTCATTTCATAACCTATTATTCCATGAATGTTCATTACCATAACGCACTTGCTGTGTCAGTATAGGTATATTCTAGAAATTTTTCGCTTACTTGATAAATTATATCATACTCCCTACCATAACACACATGGATTATTTATATTCTTTTTCATTACCGTAACACACTTGCTGCGTCAATATAGGTAATTTTAAAAAAATTCCATTTTACTTGATAAATTATATCATATTCCCTACCATAACGCAGATGTATTAACTATATTCTTGTTCATTACCGTAGCACACTTGCTGCGTCATTATAGGTATATGTTACATAATTTTCCGTTTTACTTGATAAATTATATCATACTCCTTACCATAACGCACATGGATTAATTATATTCTTTTTCATTACCGTAACACACTTGCTGCGTCAATATAGGTAATTTCCAAAATTATCCGTTTTACTTGATAAATTATATCATATTCCCAACCATAACGCACATCGATTTATTGTATTCTTTTTCACTACCGTAACACACTTGCTGCGTCAATATAGGTAATTTTTAAAATTATCCGTTTCACTTGATAAATTATATCATATTCCCTACCATAACGCATATGTATTAATTATATTCTTGTTCATTACCGTAACTCACTTGCTGCGTCAATATAGGTAATTTTTAAAAAATTCCGTTTTATTTGATAAATTATATCATACTCCCCACCATAACGCGCATTGATTAATTATAGTGTTTTATTACCGTAACACACTTACTGCGTCAATATAGGTATATTTTAAAAACTCCGTTTTACTTTATAAATTATATTATACTGCCTACCATAACGCACTTACTGTGTGCATATTTATTTTTAGGAATTCTCCGATCTTTTAATTTATTTCTACTACGAGAAGGATGTGGCAACAGCGCGTAAACTCCAACGACGAAATTCTAGTGCGCGAGAATTTGCCGTTTGAACGGCATAAAGTGCATATTTACCCAAAATCCAGTGTATGTTACAGACAAAGATTAAGTTTTTTGGTGCAAAAGGGAATGAATTGCAGAAAAATTTACTTTTCCTCTTAAAACTTCAAAGTCGCGATTGGAAACGTCAAAATGGGCAACTTTTTGGCAAAGAACCTTAAGCGAATACGGGCTATGTAGGGAAATTTCCTCAAGTAGTGTGCTTTACAAGTCCTTAAGTTTCAGCTTTAACCGTCATTGCCGTCATTGTCCTTCTTATTTTTAGCAATTTTCGTAGAAGAAATTCGCTATTGAGGAGACCGCGGCTTTTGAATTTTAAAATTATTTTTTTAAATGAGCGCGAACTATGTCCCCCAGGACCCATGTCGGGGATAAATTTCAGTTAAAATTGTGATACGGCGTTTCAGAGACGCATTCAGAGAGCTTTTCATCTTTATTATTTCATAAAAAAATAGATACCGTAAACAGGGCGCACTCAAATAGTGACTGAATTAAAAAAAACTGTTTTAACTAAATTGTTTCAAATAGAGCAGCCTGTATTTTGTGTTTCAGAAGTGAAGGGCATAATAGTACATGTTTAATAAGTTATTAAAAAAAAAGTTTTCGGATTTTCGTGAAAAAAAATGTAAAATTTCATACAAAAAATTCTTTCAAGTTTTGTCGAAAAGCTTATTTAATAAAATATGGTAGATTGTTTTTACTATATAGTGTATACTGCTAACCAAATTTGATGCCTGCTTTAATTAGAAAAAGACATATTTGCCATCAAAAACATTTTTATGAAAATTCACTACAATAACGCACTTGCTGCGTCCGGAATTCGCAAATAAAAAGATAAACTCAACATAAGTCTTAGTGGTGAGTAACGCCGACAAGCATAAAATCATTAAGTCATTCCTATAAACACAAATCTTTAATTTAAAGCAAGGAAGAATGCTTACATATATATTTGGAAAATTAAAACAAAAAAGAGTTCCAAAAAGAAAATTAATAATTCTTTAAAAAATAGAATCAGTTGGGGTATTTTGCTGGTAAATTTGCAGACAGCCTTCCGAACGCTCTCTTAAAAAAAAATCTTTTCACAAACATGTTTAGACACCTCCCCCCCTGGATGCAGAAACCACAAGAAAAATATCAAATCCCTTGGATCTCCTTGTTACTACAAAACCTGAATGCTATAAAATATCAGTCACCGCCCCCCTTGGTCGCTCAGACCACGGCATGGTCACTGCTTCCTGCGCAATGCAACCCGAGGTCACACAGTCATCACACCAACGTATCGTTTGGCACTACAATTCCGCGAACTGGGACGAAATGCGGGATTACTTTTCCTCATTTCCATGGGCGTTGGTCTGCTTCTCTCATCCTGACCCCTCTGATATCTTCCAAAACGTCATCGAAATTATACAAGCTGGCATGGAATTATTTATTCCACGTACACAGAGAACCTGTTCAGCTACTCAAAAGCACTGGCCTAGAGGAGATCCCAGCAATTGTTCTCAAAAAATGCGCACCAGAACTCGTCTGTTTCAGACATCTTACAATAGAGGCATATTCCCTAGTAACTGGAAAACTGCTCGAGTACAACCCGTCCCCAAGAAAGGATCCAAAGCGCTTCCTAGCAACTACAGGCCTATTCTCTCCTTTCAGTCGTCTCTAAAGTGATGGAAAAGTATATAAACATCGAAATACTAAAATTTCTTGAAAAACAAAGTCTAATCCACGACAGACAGTATGGATTCCGTCAGGGAAGATCAACTGCCGACCTCCTTTCCTTTGTCACTAATTCTTGAAACAAGTCTATGGAACTACACGGTGAATCCCAGATTGTCGCTCTAGACATATCCAAAGCATTCGACCAGGTCTGGCCATTCCTCTAAACTGTATCCAATTAATGCAGGAGTTCCTCAAGGTTCAGCTTTAGCCCCTACTTTGTTTCTTCTCCACATCAATGACCTCCTCTCTAGCACATCCAACCCAGTTCACAGTTACGCGGACGACAGCACCCAAGATTTATAAAACATAAGATCTTGGACAGCACCCTCCACTCAAATATACAATATTCTAAGCCTGTCTCGTTAGCCCAATTAGATGAAAATCGCAGATTCATGGAGGGTTCTGTCTCCGTGGATCTCCAAAAAATATTAGACTGGGGAAATAGAAATCTTGTACAATTCAACTCCACCAAATCTCAGTCTTGCTTTCTTTCTCATAAGAGATACACCAGCCCTAGACACATCACAATGAACAACCAAGTTATTCAAAGTAATGAGTCCTTTTCACTTGTTGGCATTTCTGTGGATCGAAATCTCATTTGGCACTAACATGTCACATCAATTGCCGAAGCGGCTGCTAAGAAATTAAGTTTCCTCTTCCGAGCTCGCAAATCCTTTTCACCAGTTAATCTCTATACCTTATATACTTCACAAACAAGGCCAAACTTTGAATGCTGCTCCCACATCTAGGGTGCCGCTGCCGCTTCTACACTCGCTATCCTGGACTCCATTCAGAAGAGAGCTATACGTCTCATCGGTGACCCTACCATCACCCAAAGCCTGCCATCCCTTGCCCACCGACGTGCCGTTGGTGACCTCTCTCTGTTTTATAGATATCTGCACGGGTACTGCTCAGAGGAGCTTTCTTCCATAGTTCCTCCACCTACTGTCCAGGTCACCAGACATAGAACATCTTGTTGTGCCCGTCCTTGTGTCCCGAGGACTTCTAAGTTGTGGAATTCCTTGCCGGCACATGTATTTCCTTTTCCTCCGAACCTCCAAACCTTCAAGTCCAGAATTAACAAGTTGCCTCTTTCCTCCTTGTCGACACCCACGGTACGATAGTAAGCACTCGTGGTGTGTTATTGAAATATAAAAAAACTCTATTCGCCCTCAGCTGCTCGCCATTTTGTGCTGTGGTTTATGCGAGGAGGGTGGTTTTATACATGCGAGAGGGGAAGGAAAATCCCCACGACGAAGCACCCCCCGCGCTTATCGCAGTGGAATGCTTGAGTAAGGAAAACCCATGTTATAAGTAGCCTAGTTTTTACAGCTAAAAGAGAACATACCATAGCAAATACTGTCAAACGATCGAAATTTAAAAAATAGCAATAAATTTACAAAACCCTTACCTTTTGCATCTCGAGCAAATGAGGTAGGTCCGGCCCTTGGATGTAAGTAACCTTCGACCTCGCATTTAACAATCTTGGACCTCGCACTTTCCTCATTTCAAAAACAATGTATAGAACAAATAACATGTTACAGACCAGGAACTAGCCACACATGCACGCTCAAACCATTACAACACTAATTCGTAATTAAGAGAACAAGTAAAAAACGCACAATTTCAGAATTAACGTCCGTCAACACATGAACATATGCGAACTGATAAATTGGCTGTGGAAGCCAATAGTCCAAGTGTGAAGGATATTCCAGGGATTCCTGAAGTCAATGTGAAATTTATGTCAAATGTGATGTTTAGGACGGGAAGGGGTGTCACGGAACAGACCGTACTGGGGAATCGTTTAAAAAGTATGTAATGTGTGAAAAACTGTAAATGTTAATAACTCGTCAAAAGCAAGAGAATAAAATTCTGGACGCAGCAGGTGCGTTATGGTAGTGAATTTTCATAAAAATGTTTTTAATAACAAATATGTGTTTTTTAAGAAAGCAGGCAGCAAATTTGGTTACCAGTATAACTTATATAGTAGATACAATGTGCCACAAATAACTTTATTGTTTGAAAATGTAAACAAATTTCCGGAAGTAAACTTAAAATGTTCCCAAAAAAACTGGTTTCTTGGTCAACGTTATAGGTTAATAACAAATTGAGATATTTATATTTGAGGCATTTAATGAAAGTTCGCTAGCATAACGCACTTGCTGCGTCCCGAATTTCTTTTCTTACAAACATGCATTATATTTCGATTGAAAACGCAAAAATGCAATAAGGGGTAATCGATTAAAAAAAGAAAATTTGTATCACCAACGACTTATGGACAACCCTGTGATTGTAGAAATATTATTTTAAGATGTAGCTCAAGACACCCTATAAATAATGTATACGATTTTATTTTGTATCTTGTATAATAACGGATATATTGAGCTTTATTGATTTTTACGAAGGTAATAATATACAGAGGTTCAATTTAAATTAACAGAGTTGACGGCAGCTTCAGGTATACCCGGAAGAGCAGTCATTTTGAAACTATTTTATTTCGATAGGACTCCTGCCATAATGGCTAGATCCAAATATGCAGAAAAAAATCAGCTAGAAGTACGAAAACTTTTAACCTACGAGTTCCGTGAATCATCCTGTATATGTCAAAAAAAGTACAACCTTGTAATAACATCAAACTCTTTTACTTCCAGATAAACCAAACCATGTCGATGCAACCAGACAGAATTGTTATGTGTCCCATATGTTTGGAAACCATGAAAAAACCCATTGTGCAATGCGAAAGAGGTCACAGCATGTGCGGGGCTTGCGTCACATCAAATAAAGTCAAGAAATGTCCGCAATGTAGAGGATACATGACAGGAATCAGAAGTCTCCAATTAGAACAGCTAATTGAAAGCATGGAAACATGTATGAAAATACCTTGCTTCTTTGCTCCCAAAGGTTGCACCTATAGTTTGAGTACTTTTGAAAAGGCAACCCACGAAGAACAATGTAGATACAGAGTTTATTACTGCGAGGGAAAAAAATTTGCCAAATGGAATTGCAACTGGCATGGTGATTACACAGAGTTGGAAAAACATTTCATGAGCACCCACGCAAATAATGCCACCATGCAATTCAAGACAGATGCTACGATGAAAATTTCATTGAACAGTGATTTTCATGATATGCAGCTGATTTCATTTTTTAGTGGTTCACAGTATTTCTATTATAAACATAAAGTAGATACAGGTAAACAAAGGATTTTCTGGGCTTTTCAGCTAATAGGAACATGTCAACAAGCTAAAAAGTATTGCTATGAATTTGAGATACTAAAAAAACCTGTAAGGAAGTTTAAAGTTACTGAATTTTGTAACAGCGATACTGAAGATATAAATGAGATTTTTGAGGAAGAAAAATGTGCATCTATCTCTTTTGCGGCCATAAAACATTATTTGAATGATGACGGAGAAATTAATTTTAAGTTTAGAATCATGTCAGTCAAAAATAATATGTAACCGAGTGGCTTCCTACAATCTTAAGAGGAAAGTGTGTTTTTTATATCGTTATACTTACATTATTGTAGTACTGTTTTTGTTTTTGTGTCTCTAATTTTTATTGATTATCGTAAAATGGGGTGAATAGGATCAATTTAGAACTTTGACACTTCATAAATTTTTGTCAAAGACGATAGCAGGGTTTTCTTGGTGTCAAAACATGGGCCTTGATCTGTTTTATCGAAATATAATATGTATACACGTTTTCGAAATTGAATGTATGACAAATATTTTTTTGTAGTGTGATTCTATTGATCCTAAAGTGGGGAGGATAGGATCATGCATTATTTTGTATGTGTGATCACATTCGGCTTGCCTGTAGGGTGAAAGTCACAAATTATCGTTTGAAAATATAAAAAAATATTTATTATTAAAAATACATTCTGTTCTGTATTCGTATAGAAATGGCTAAAGATAAACTTTTAATGACATTTAAAGGAACTTAAATTTAAATTCTTTGAAAAAAGTAAGAACAAAAACTAAATTGTCATTTTCGACTAAATAGCAATAAAAATAAAAAAATCATTGAAGTTGACTGAAAATTAAAAATTACTTCTTAAATATTTTTCTGGTGGTTCTAAAATGCGGTTAAATCTTTCGTTGGGGGAAATTGGACACATCCTGATTGATATCGGGTTTGTTTCTTTCTGAGAAAGTTGCCTAAAAACTCTTCATCTTTTATATTTACGAGTTGACAGATATAAAAGTTTAAGGCGTTGCTGGAAAAGCTTTTTTATTTCTCTATGAAAACCAACTAACAACCAGTGATTTTTTTGTATATGACATATTTGTACTAAAAAGGCGTTAACAAATTCTCTTCCATATTTCATGTCTCTTTAAAGCATCATTTGTTTCGGACAGTTCTTCGTTTGTTTTGTCAGAGTCATCTGATAAATCACCAGAGGGGTTATTATTATTACCGTCTTCCGACAAGCTTAAATCAGTATCTTCGTTGCTTTCTCAAGTGTCTTCGTACTGCACACTTTTGCCTGCTTCTAGAGGGATTTTTTTCACAGAAGTCTCTTTATTTTGCTGTGTTTCTCGTTACTCCATATCTGGTTCCTTTTAAAAGATCACAAAAGGAGTTATCTATGTTCATTCCAACAGCCCGAGGTTCACTCAGTGATTTGGAATCATATAGAACAGTTTATTCTTAATTAAAGAAACAATTCCGCCTTTACAAAATCCAGCTTGGATATTTTTCGATGATTTCCGTTCAAATATCACTTAATAATTTTGCAAAGAGCCTGTGAAAAACATTTTGGAATGGACGGTTCCTTTATGCCAGCCCGCCGTGTTCATTCTAGAAGGATTTTTCGTTAAGCGGCATTGAGGGGTATAAAGAATGCAATGCCCAGGGGTTGTGTTAGATGAGTTGAGCTTCATGGCAAAAAGATGAATCTTATATTATTTTCCTTGCACCACTTCTTCTGACAAGTGAGACGACAAATTGTCTCCTCTCAATACTTTAAAACCAACCAATTTGTCCAAATAGGGAATAGCGACAATTACGACAATTATGAACCAGTCCATAAAAGTTCTACTGTCAAACCACCCGCTCATGGTTGCATAGTATCGTTTTTTTTTGGTCCCCCTTTCACCCAACTAGAACATATATTTTTGATTCATATCACACAGCATGGCAGCATAACACGTTTTACTGCATCTGCAAACATGACGGCCACATCAGATTTTGTCTGGATACCTGCAACCTCTTTTCGTTATTTTGTTTCTTCCTGGGTCATTACTTAGATTAGTTTCGTCGAAGTTGATCTGTGTCTTCAAGGTTTCTCGATGAGACACACGAGCTCGTGCACGTTTTATATTTTGACAAAGTCGTACAGCCAATTTGTCTTTCTGTCTAGTCATTAAACCAATGGCAAAATATCCACAAGGTAAATTGTCCTTAAATTTTGGTATTATTTTGCCTTTTTAGTCCAGATAGCCCTTTATAATTAATCTTAGCCGTACATTCAGCACATAACTGAAGCTTTTTCACCAGTGCTCATTCTTCAGTGTAAGTAAGTGTAGTCTATCCGCCAGGCTTCTTAATATAAGTATTTTTATTCGCCTTTGCAACACTGTATAAGGTATATTGTACTGAATAGCAATTTGCCACATGGTCAAACATTTTGCCACAACGCCCTTTGCCGCCTGAATGTCGACAGTATCATGTTTTAGCTACTGTTTTCCATGTGGATCTGGCTTATAGATACGAGGCATGCTTAATTTAAGTGATCCTATTAACCCTACCAACTGTAGCAATGGGTGGTTTTGTTCGCTTTTGAGGCTGTTAAAATAACAATAACTACTAGTTGTTCTATGTTATGCTTATAAATTTACTTACAGCAATGAACTGTAATACCGAAAATAATATTACTCACCAATTTATCCATTTAATAGCTTCACAATCGGTCAACTTTTAGAGTTTACGTTTTGCAGGCCAATTTCATTATTTTAGGCTATGGTTTATAGAAACCACAAAAAATGATATTCAACACCCGTTCTGATAAACTAATATTAACCCACGACCTAAATTTTGAGTTTAGAATTACCTACGTCATGATTTTACAATGTCAAGGTACCTTTCGACCTTATTCACCCCATCGATTCTATTCACCTCATTTTATAGTATTCTCCGAATTAGAAATAATGTTTATTTAATGTGATGAAAGTAACAAAACTGTTCTAATTTTTTCACTGCTAAACGTGTTTTTTATTAATAAAGTTTTGCTAAATTCTGTTTGCATAATGTGGCTCCTGAACCCAATGTTGAATATTTCAAGGAAATATGTTTATGATCAGAATTGAACATTGTTAAATATTTAAATTCTTTAGCCTTTTATCTAAAATTTCAATGTTTCAGAAACATAGGCTACCATTTAACAAAATATAAGATATTATGAGATGTACGACAGGGTCGCCATATCGGCGCGGAACCAGGTAGTATGTTGTCACGACAGCTTGAAATAACACAAAATGCTATAAAATAGTGACTGTGTACAACGAACTAACAATTTTGTCAATTGTAAGCCCTGGCCCATTTCTTCCCTAATATAGGGACAATATATGTAAGGCTAGATGTATTCTCGCCATAATTAGAACCGCTGACCGGTTTGGACGAGCTCTAGTTAAAGCGAAACCGGTCTCCGGTCCTAATTATGGTGAGAATACATCTAGCCTTACAAAAGATAAGATGGCAAATTTTATTTTCTCATATGACTAAAACGACAATTTTCGTCCAAGATTTTCTAGATTAATAGGAAATTTAGTTACTAGAATTTGCAAGCTTTTTATTAGAAAATCCTTACCGTGCGCCATTTTGCTGCGCCAGAGGATTAAAAAAAATAATTGTCTGGTTAGAAATTTAAAGTAGCTACAGAATGAGTTAGGAATGCTCTTATAGTAAATAACATACATTCTTCCAGATTTTTATATAGGGTGGCGCATTGAAAACGAAACAGACCGATTTGCGTCTTTGTCACATCAACCCCTTAAGGGTGGTGATAACAACGCTTATATTTTAAATAGGGAACATGGGTCGAGTGTTACATCATTTGAAAGCTCTTTCTTTTCTGAATTCAGCACACAATTTTTTTTGGAAGTTTTATCAACTCGTTTAAAAATTATTCACAGTTGAAGATGCAAAAACGCATTTCACTCATTCCGATAAGAAATGTGCTGATAGTCAATGTTTTGTTGGTTTGTAAACAAAAAATTTACTATCAGAACATTTATTATCGGAATGAGAGAAATGCGGTTTATTATTTCAGTTTATCGGTCGGTTTGATACTTGATAGTACTACCGGAAATTAATTTCACAATGGTGTATTCTGTAGAAGAAAGAGTTGAAATAATTACTCTTTTTTCAAAAACGATGACTGTGCCAACCGCAAATTTGTTTAATGAACGACATCCGAACAGGCATGTTAACAGAAAATACATTTTGGAGTTAGTTGCAAAGTTTCGACAAAGTGGTTCAGTAGCCAACAAAAAACGGGATCCTGAACGTGAATTTCCGGTTAGAAATGGGACTACTGATATTGAAGTTTTAGGACAAATTGCTGCAGACGCAGCTTTGAAAATTGGCCACTGTTTCAAACATCAAAAGAAGAACTATTCAGCGAATATTGAAGCATCATAAATTTCACCCGTATAAAATTCATCCTGTACAACAACTGAATGAAGATGATTTTCATCGGCGGCTGGAGTTTTGTGAAGTTATGACTGCACGAATAGCTGATAACGGGAACTTTCTGTTCAATATCTGTTTTTCAGACGTGTGTACGTTTTTATTAAACTCTACAGTCAACGTCATAATTGTCGTTATTGGGCAGATAATAATCCAAGAAATTTTCACGAAGTCCACACTCAAACTCCACAGAAATTGATTGTCTAGACTGGCATTTTTGGAGACCGTTTAATCGGACCAATTTTTCTTGATGGCAATTAGAGTGGCGAAACTTATTTGGAGTTACTAGAAGATATCGTTTACCCTCTACTAATTGACATTGTTGAAAATTACAAGCATAACCCAGAGTACATAAGCAATTAAAACATGGTGTCAGGTTATCAAGAACTAAAAGGCACCCAGTAAACAAGTTTTAAAGCATCTCTTACAATTGACACCGACGAAGGGTCGCCAATTTTGCCTGAGATTGGACCATCTTACGAATTAGGTACAGATACATTGTATAATATATAATAAAACAATTGTGTTCTTTAAGAGCAATAGTAAATTATGTCATATAAACCACCACCACCCTTTGATGCGGATGGACTGGAACTTAGGCCTAAATGAAAACAAAAGTTTAATATATTTCCAAAAGGTTCAGGAAAACACAATTCAAATGATGACATGAAAATAGCCCTACATTTACATATTATAAGTGAAGCGGGGTTAGATATCTTTAACACTTTTCCAGTAGATAACACAAATAAGCTGGAAAATGTTCTCGGTTCTTTTGATGAAGCCAAAGACAAATATTACTATGGTAACGTTAAAATGTTATAACTTTTATTAAAAACCAGACCACTTACTCTTTTGTAACGAAACTTAAGAAGCACCCCGCTAGTTATGGATGTATAATTATAAAAATCCATACACAGGTTGAACGATCAAGACAAATTAATTCTGGGTCTCTACGACAAGCAAGTACAACAAATGATTATTCGGGAAACTGATATTATGCTATCAAAAGTGCAAGAATACTGCAAATCTATAGAATTGTGTAAGCAACATCTGAAGTTAATGCGGCGAATTTGCAGATTAACAGCTGAACATATGGTACGTAGTCTGTACAATAAAACTTGCAATTTATCGGATACATAATCACTTTGCTAAAGTATGCTTTCATAACCAGAATATCCAGCTGTTGGTGGCAAACATCGGACATCGGGATATAGAAATAGCTTTAGAAGTCAAAATCAAGTTCGTGCGAGCAGAGCAGAGAGCAACCATACAAGGGAAGGGTCAAAAGGTCTGATCAATCACTTTCAGTTGTAGTTTTTTGTAAGTGTAAGTGAGTGTGATTTTGTGGCATGTTCTGTCCAATTTAGTTGTATTCTATAAAGTGAAAAGTACTATATTATGTAATGCAATTCCTTCAATACCACACTGAAAGCCTGTAGGATCAATAGTCAGCCAAATTTCAAGTTACTTCAGTGGGGTAACCTTAAATATTTATCTTTGAAACTTTGTGTTTGGCTATTAAATTTTCTGACAACTCGAAGAACTGTATCTTTATTTATTTTATTTTTATTTTATTGATATTTTAATGGTTTGGCACCAACATGTCGCATCAAATGCAGAAGCGGCTGCTAAGAAATTATGTTTACTCTTCCGGGCTCGCAAATACTTTTCACCAGCTAATCTCTATACCTTATATACTTCACAAATAAGGCGAAACCTCGAATACTGCTCCCACATCTGGGGTGCCGCTACCGCTTCTACACTAGCTATCCTGGACTCCATTCAGTAGAGAGCTATACGTTTCATCGGTGACCCTACCCTCACCCAAAGGCTGCCATCCCTTGCCCACCGACGTGTCGTTGGCGGCCTCTCTCTCTTTCTCTCTCTCTCTCTCTCTTTTATAGATATCTGCACGGGCACTGCCCAGATGAGCTTTCTTCCATAGTTCCTCCACCTGCTGCCTCCAACAGATCTACCAGGGGAACAGAGCGAATGCACCCTTTTACTGTACAGGTCACCAGACATAGAAAATCTTGTTATGCCCGCTCTTTTGTCCTGAGGACTTCCAAGTTGTGGAATTCCTTGCCGGCACATGTTGTTCCTTCTCCCCCGAACCTCCAAACCTTCCAGTCCAGAATTAACAAGTTGCCTCTTTCTTCCTTGTCAACACCCACGGTACGATAGTATTTAGGCTGTGGTGTGTTGTTGAAATAAAAGGCAAATTAGTAAATTTTGAAGATTAATCAAATATTTCATAGCTTTGCATTTCCTTAAGTTCTCGTTCAAAAAATGTACACAGGATGTTTCGCATAAAAACCGACACAGGGCAGGGGCATGTAGTTAAACCTAAAATATGGTGATTTAACGCAACTTACCCCTTAATCAAGTTGCACACTGAGAAGTTATTGGCCTTCAAAGTGGGGTTTTCAATTTCGAAAAAAATCGATATCTGCGTAATACTTTAACTTAGAGAAATCAAATTTGGTACACAATCTGAGTATATCAAGAGCATTAATCGATTGTAAGTAGAGTTCAATTGAGGCATTTGAAAGGGTTGATTAGGGGTGATGCACCCTTAAAATGTCACAATTTTTTAACATATCGGCGAATTTAATAAATTATTATTTCATTTTATGAGGAATTTAACTTCAAAACTTTTGTTACTCCTGTTATTTTTAAAAAAATTTGTTGGTTTCAAGAAAAACACGAATAACTAAAGAAACATTTTATCGATGTTACTAAAAATCATAGAAAATTCAATATTTTGCAATAAAATTATGTATACGTCAAATTCGACAACCAGGGAAAAAGTGTGAATAAGTATAATTAATTAGAAAACCAACAACAAAAAAATGGCTACCGATAAGTTATATAAATTCTTCAAAATGATGATTTCATAGCCATCTATTGAATTTATGATGATTTTAAGTTTTAAGTAACATTGATAAAATATGTCTTTCGGGTTTTTCTTGAAAACGCAAAATGTCTTTTGAATAATAACAAGCAGAAAAAGTTTTATTTATTTACTTCCCCATAAAATGATATAATAATTTTTTAAATCCGCCAATAGATTAAAAAACTCTGTTACATTTTATGGGTTCATCACTCTATTCAACCCTTTGAAATGCTTCAATTGACATCTACTCACCATCGATTAATGCTCTTGGTACACCCAAAACATGTACCAAATGGTTTTTCTAAGTTGAAGTGTTACTGAGAAATGTATTTTTTCGAAATTTAAAACCCATTTTGAAGGCCTATAACTTCTGAGGGGTGCAACTTAGTATGGGGGTATGTTGCATTAAATCACCATATTTTAGGCTCCCCTACACGCCCCCGCTCTGTGTCGGTTCTTATGCGAAACACCCTGTATATCTTTTTAAAAAAGCAATGTTCCCATGACTATACGTATCAACATTTTGAGAAGATTCATTGAATGTTCTTGAGACATTTTCAGTACATGGGATACTGGGAGCTCCTAAGGATATTATCAATAACATTCTGATAACTTTATTAGTATGGCAGAATCTGTCCTATTGTCATAATATGTTCTATGAACATATATTGTACCTTGTGAGAATGTTCTGGGGATGTTTGAATATTCTTTCGAAACATTTCTGGTATATTCTCAGAATGTGTCTGCGCTGTCTGCGGTTACTTCATCTGTCACTGTCACTGTTTACGGTTTATTATTATTTTAATACCTTAGTTTGAAAATGTAATACATTTTTTAAGTTTGATTACACACACACACATATATTCTTATTTAATACTAGTCCATAAAAGTAAAACTATTCCAAAATAAATACGTCTTGAAGAACCTTGTGCTATTAAATGAATAGACATTTTCTTTGGGGCACTAGAGACAGTTTTATAATTATATTCAGCTCAGTGCCTAGGATAATTCAAAACCATCTCCTGCCTTTTGCAAAAGCCATAAATAACAAGCCCTGGTGACATACATGGTTGTTTCACAAGCGATTCTTTGATCAGTTGCTGTTTAGCACTTGCCAGGAATCCTTGGTCGCGTGTTTAGCACGTGGCCAACTAGCGACCGCTTTGTGTTATCGACATGAGTCACTGGCGTACTTATAATTTATAGTGGACCATGCCACAATAATTAATAGGGATACCGGTTTGGTTTATAGCGACTTGGAGAGAGACATGATTTAGAGCTAGAGATAAGTGAAAGGGGTGGGATTTTATTAAATGAAGATTTAAACTTCTTCAAAGTTCAGTCACTTGGCAGTGCGATATTCAGTTATCGGGGTTATTTTTTATTTCAACAACACACGACGAGGCAGGGGCGGCTCCTCCATAAGTGCGCGCGCACTGCCGCCTGCCGGGGAAAAATAATATTTTTGCTATGCTATATTTTAATAAATTTTTATTTTTTTACCTCCTGTATTCTACACAAACAAAATTAGTATATCGAGGATCGCAGAGTCGGCAGCCATTAATACAGAATCAAAAGAAGTATAGTGTGTTAATGGTTGTCGACGTTATATACATCCATATACACAGTCCTGCGTCGGTGTGTATTCTTCGGCGCTCTACCTAAATGGGAAAGTTCAATACGAAATAATCGACTATCTTCGTCAAAAACGACCGAATAAGCAATCCCGTTGTGCGCTTTAAAATTCCACACTTGCAGCACAGCATAATAAGATCCAGCACTGAATCTTGTAGGGCGGCCCATTGATGTTGTGAAAATAAAATATTTGACCTTGCCCACATCGCTCCAGCTTAACGGACCAGCGTGGGACTCGGCATACAGTTATGCTGTTCTCGAATCACAGGCGTAATCGCTCATTTTATCGCCAGGACCGTATTATCTTTCTTAACGCAACGTTATTATTGATTTATATACAGTAAAATATTACGTAATTATAACAACCATAATTAAATATAGTCTAAAATATACTGTTAGTAGTTGGTTGTTCATTGTAATGGGTCTAGGGCTGGTGTATCTCTTATGAGAAAGAAAGCAGGACTGTGATTTGGTGGGGTTGAATTGTACAAGATTTCTACTTCCCCAGTCTAATATTTTTTGGAGATCCACGGAGAGAGAACCCTCCACGAGTCTGTGATCCTCATATAATTGGGATAAAGAGACAGGCTTAGAATATTGTATATTTGAGTAGAGGGTGCTGTCGTTCGCGTAACTGTGAACTGGGTTAGATATGCTGGATACGAGGTCATTGATGTGGAGATGAAACGAAGTAGGGGCTAAAGCTAAACCTTGAGGAACTCCTGCATTAATTGGATACAGTTTAGAGGAATGGCCATCCACGACAACAGAAATGCTCCGGTTGGAGAGGAAATTTGCTGTCCAGGTACAGAATTTTGGGGGTAGGCCATAGGCCGGAAGTTTAGTAAGCAGCGCTGCGTGCCAGACCTGGTCGAATGCTTTGGATATGTCTAGAGCGACAGAATGGGATTCACCGTGTAGTTCCATAGACTTGTTCCAAGAATGGGTGACAAAAGAAATGAGGTCGGCAGTTGATCTGCGCTGACGGAATCCATACTGCCTGTCGTGGATTAGACTGTGTTTTTCAAGAAATTTTAGTAATTCGGTGTTTATATACTTTTCCATCACTTTAGAGACGACTGAAAGGAGAGAAATAGGCCTGTATTTTCTAGGAAGCGCTTTGGATCGTTTCTTGGGGACGGGTTGTACTCGAGCAGTTTTCCAGTTACTAGGGAATATGCCTCTATTGTAAGATGCCTGAAACAGACGAGTGAGGACAGGAGCAAGTTCTGGTGCGCATTTTTTGAGAACAATTGCTCAACAATCGTCAAGGCCGGAGGCTTTCCTGGTATTAAGAGAAGAGAGCACCTTTCGCACCTTTTTAGTTTTGAAAATGATATCCGTCATTTTATGCGCGACATTGGAGACTGTTGGTGGTTGGACATTTGGAGATGGGTTGAGAGTAGAATCGCTAGCTTTGGCATACGTTGAAAAATTCGGTAAGTCAACCGCCTCCTTTCGCGGCGAAATAAAATATACTGCAGCACAAAAGCGATGTACAGGGTAGGGCACATCAAACGTGCGTTAGAGGAATACGAAGAACTAAAATGATTTCAGTTATAAAAGATTCTGATACGTTTTCGACAAAGCCTAGTTCAATGAAAATATTGACGTCAAAATTGCAATGACTATTAACTTTCTTATTTCAAATCGAACATGTCATTCTTCATTCAATTTTGAGTTCCTTGTGAAATTTGATGTATTCATATGTCAAAAATCAACCGTCTGGTCTTCGAGTTTTAATCGATTTTTTAGAAAAAAAAGCTAAAATGATGTTCATAGTTTATTTGTTGTATCTCTATCCTCTATCAAAAGTCACTGTAGCTTTCTCTAATCGTGTTAGTACAAACTAGATATAACAGTATTGCTGACTGCAAATGTCTCCGCTGCTCTGCCTTGTGGATCGGTTTTTGAAGATCCTAGCGATTCCTTATTATGGGCATTGAAGTCACCAAGAATAGTGATCTCGGGGGAAGCATATTCAAAAATCAGATGGTCAGTTTTTTTCATAAAGGTAGTCGAAGAGCTGAACAAAGTTGTCAGAAGGTGACCGTTAAATGCAACACATGAATTTAGTTGCATCCCTGAGAGAGAGAGAGAGTTACATCCAAACTATGTCTTTTCTTCCAGCTTCTAAATTGGTTAGTCTGGTGCAGGGTAGATTACTACCGACGTATGCGCACACACCTCCATGCAATCTAAAGGAAGTAAGGAGCTCATACCCCGGGAAATTGGGGTGATTAGTGGCTGTTTTGGCACTGATTTGGGTTTCGGTGAGGAAGAAGAGTTGGCGCCTATTAGCCTGAGGGAAATGGTGGGCGGAGTTCAGGTTAGAATTTAGGCCACATATATTCGAGAAGGATATGTTAAATATTGATGCCGGCGCCACCTGCACACCCCTCTCCCGGAGATCCGAATTTATCACAAAGAAAATATTTATATTCCTGTACTCATAAACTTTTTAAACGTTATATTACTCTTAAGTTTTAACGAAAAAATATCAATTTTCACGAAATCACGAAGTAGATATAAACTCAAAAAGGGTTGAATTAGGGGTGGGTCACCCTTTTAATGATTTGATTTTTTAAACCCTAAACTAATTAGCAGTTAAAGTCCATCAGTTTTATAGCAAATTAAATTTTCTATCTTCTTCTCCTCTTGTCACTTTTCCGACAAACCACCCGTTTTTGTGAAAATTGATATATTTAGAGTTGAGGTCAAAACAAAATTATGTCCCTTGAAGATTTTATCAAACATTAAAGTCGCATAGGGGATACCTTGGGCGTTCTGGAAGTAATGTGTTACAGTAATAGCTTACAGTTGTTGTCAAATCTGACATTACTTAAATTTATTAAGTTTTACAATAATTATTGTCTTGTGTTTCTTGATCTCTTTGATAATAATTTGTTACTCCAAATGGCTGGAAAATTCTCGGTTAATGAAGAAGGTGACATGCTTATGGTATTAGAGTTTTGCGTGGGTAATTGCCGCAGACCAGTAGAGGTATATCTAAGAAGATTTCCTAATCGTAATATCCCACATCGTCAACCGTTTGCCAATGTTGAACGTAGAACTCGGGAAACAGGTTCCTTTTACATAAAATATGCTGGAGGACGCGTTCATGCAGTGAACGCACGAACTGAGGAGCGTCTTCTATTGTATTGAAAGTGAGCCTGAAACCGGCACCAGACGACTATTCAGGTAGTTTCATATAACGCAGCCGATGGTCCATAGAATTATCCGACGCAATCTGCTTCATCCCAATCAGTTTCAAAAAGCGCAAGAACTGCTACCGCAGGGTTTAGTGGCAAGACTGCTTTTTTTTTGTAATTTCATCTTACACCAGAACATAGATTTTCCCAAGACCATTGTTTTATATATATATATATATATATATATATATATATATATATATATATATATATATATATATATATATATATATATATAGATATATATATATATATATATATATATATATATATATATATATATATATATATGTATCCATCTGATAACTCAAAAAATAATTTACCTATTTCGATAAAACTCGGCAAGTGCCTTTCTTTTATTAATGGCTTGGATGAGTTCGTTAGCCAGGAAAATCGGACAGGGTTTTCGGGGAAAATTTTGAGTTTTCTTTCGAAAAAAATTTTTTTCTCCGAAAATTTCAAAGCTTCTTTAATGAAATTGAACGAATATTTTGCATTGGGAGACACCTTACTATGCACTAAAATTCAACTTTCTAAGTTAATAGAAAATTGAGTTATTTAAATTTTGAAATTTCCTTCGAAAAAAATTTTTTCTCCGAAAATTACAAAGATGTTTTAATGAAATTTAAAGGATATGTTGCCTTGGGAGAGTCCCTACTATGCACTAAAATTCAACTTTGTAAGTTTATAGAAAATTGAGTTATTTAAATTTTGAATTTTCTTTCGACAAAAAAATTTTTGCTCCAGAAATTAGAAAGTTGTTTTAATGAAATTTGGCGGATATCTTGTCTTAGGAAAGACCTTACTATATACCAAAATTCAACTTTCTAGGTTTATAGAAAATTTAGTTATTCAAATTTGAAACATTTAATAAAAATTCACTACCATAACGCACTTGCTGCGTCCCGATTTTTTTTTAATAAATAAACTAGTTATACTGAAGGCTTCCCTAAACTAATGTCTGCCGTTATATACTTTTTAGACTTTTAATAACAGCTGATGATGAATTTATTTACTACTTAACCTGGTTGTCTTATTTCTTCACAAATACAAACTTGCTAAGAATCAGATTAAAACAAAGAATGTTTGCAACACGTGCAAGTTTTCCTACTGAAACTGTTACACTGGAATGATAAATGGCCCGAAAGTAATATAAACTTATTTTTATCTCAGGTATTTTGGAGTAAAAATCCGTCTTCTCGTAACGTAATATCTTGACTCGGAGACATATCTAGGACGGAAATACATTTTTTAATTCACGTCACCAGTCAACTCAGCATTCATATGCTCTACTCCAGCTCCAACCCCTTCTTTCCACCCTTGGCTCAGTGCTCTTTGTGAGACCCCATTTTTCAGGTTCCACTCCGGAGCCCGAGGCACTTCGGAACACCCTTCCGCAATCATAGTGTACTCTGGAGGGTTAGTTTCTTTTGTTTTTCACACATTGTTAGAAATTACTCTTTTTAATTTTTCATGCACTCCTTATGCGATTGTGACAGAGAATAAATTAGAACTCATTCTTTAAGCAGTGCACAGCTCTCAAGTTGATTTTATGTACAGAGTGTCTGCAATATTTCCTTTCCTCAAAAGAGATTATTTCTGAATAGGTGCCTTATGTGCGCACCTTTAATCTTTTGTGGAGATTTTTGTCTACCAAACGTTACGCGAATTGTTATACAGGCCGGGCCATTAGTACGGGAAAGTCCAATATCTACCTTATAAAAATATTTGGGAATCTATTTTCATGTGAAAGTGGTGGGGTGTTAGGATGCACATAATTTAGAATATTTTTGCAAATACAGGTTACTCCATAAGAGAATGGCATCACAAACTTTAATTTTTTTTAATGGAATACCTATATATTAATCAAGGCTATGATTCTCCTTGCTTTGTACATTCTCCCAATCTAGACCATGATTACAGTATACAGAGTGTTTCCGAAGATATTGCAATTTTTCACCTGGATCGTCATGTATACTGATCACTCTGTATGATGTAAGAAAACTGAAATCCAGCTTTAATTCTTACTGAAATTTCTACTAGTAGCCTATTCTCTTTCAATGTGATTTCTGCAGCCATGTACAGGGTGGCTTAAAAATCCAACCGAAATGTGTATCTTTCTTTCAAATGGGACACGTATATTTCTCATCGCTATGGGACGGCTTGCTTGGGCCTCTATTAATTTTGTTCAGCGTTTCCCACATCTAACCCTACCAGTTTTTGAGTTATTTGCCTTGTTTTCAGAAAAGGTCCTGACACTAATTTTTATCTCTCAATCTGATTGGCTTTAACAGTAGGGAAATGGAACCATTTAAAACGCTATATTTTACAGTATTTTTTTAGATGTTTCAAGAAAACAACTTGTCAACGTAAATATTAAAAAAATGCATTAGCTTGTAACGTTTGCGTTTCGTTACTACTTTAAATATTCAAAATGAACCCGTAAGAGACTTAATAAATAGCCGACAATCCAACATCTGTAAGGCAATTAATGTTTTGATTTCAAAATTTTTCATTGAAAATTCGCTACGAAATTCTATATCGTAACACTCGTACTGAATTCCCTATAATATACGTCGAAATCCAAATATAGAAAAACGTTGCATTTTTGTTGAGGAAAAAAAATATCTTAATTGTTCTGGAACTCTCGGAATAACAGAGGCTGATGTCATGCAATAGTAACCATAAAATAACGGACGGACGAGTCCATTATTGTTTGAGGTGTGTATAGAAGACGTCGTGACTTCGCCACCGATTGGAGGTCTCGTTTTATCTCATTCGAAGAGAGGAAGCTAGAAAGAGCTCGCGTACAGCCACTAACAGTCACGGTGAGAATTCTGCGTGCAGCAGCTGGCAAGAGGAAGATTGAGTTGCCAGCGTGGAGAGAGTGAGCTAGGTTGTTGACAAGTTAACATCGTTCTAATTAGCGTGGCTAATAATTATCTTAAAACAGGTGATAAAATTCCTTACTGTTGTCCATACTATCTAACAACAGTTATCAGTGATTGATTAATATCATTTGATCGGTTTTTGAATTTAAATTAACAACGTGTTTAGCAGAAAAACGCGAGTTAAGCAGTGATCCTTTGTTCACAAACCTGGTGAATCCCTCAAGTTAATCACACCAAGTTTATGATTTTTACCGAGCGCTGAATCAATTGGCATTGTAAATTTCACTTGAACCAATTTACATTTTAATTGCCGTAGAGAGATTTTAATCAAATTAATTCCGAAGATTGACTTAAAACAGCTGTTTATTTGATGTTAGGGGCCAAATTGTCTCCTCCATTATTGGAGCAATCAGATCCACCTGCCCAATACACATTTAGGGAAAGTGACACTTATTCTCTCCAACATCCCCTCTCGATTAGAATTGGTAAGCCTATGTTAGGCACTGATGGTTAACTCTACTTGGAGAGTATCTTCAAAGGTTCAACAGGTAACCCCAGGTGTCAGGACTGGGTGAGTCGATGAAACTTTAAACTTATTTGCGTAGAACAATCAAAAACCTTTCATGCAGCAGTCTATTATTTGAACCATTACAATCTTGAATATTCAAAGCAACATAATCAAATTTAAACGTCAATAGTGTCAGTGAGGTGTCTGTAAGGACAACTGTAAATTTCCTGTTTATTCTTTAGAATTTTGTCAATATTGTGAATTTAAATACATAATACTTGAAATTGTAATTAGCAGATTTTTGTTTGTAAAATATTTAACCTGTACATTTCTCAATATTTTTCATTAATAATCATTAAAGTAAAAATTTCACCTAGTAATATTTTTCTTAAATGGAGCCTCACTCAAAGGATTAGCCAGGGATTGAAAAATCAACCGACCTAATTGATGAACGTCAAGCAATTTAGATAATGTTGATCCTTAATATACCTCAAATATGTAATGTTAATATTTTTTGTAAATTCGAACTATTTTATTTCATCATTTTGTCATATGCTATGTGAAATAATTTCTTTTTCTTGAAACTCTTGCTGTTTATTTTATATTCATTTGTGTATGAGTTAATATGTTTGAAATTTGCCACCCACGTTAATATAACTTTGTTTGCTATCCCAAATTTATTTATATCAATAAATTTAATATTATTGTTAACGTTAACATATCTGTTTAAATGAAAAGAAATTCCTCCCTAATATCTCCCCTGTTTGGCAACAACACAATTAATAATTTCTAATTATCGTTTATCTAGATTCCTTAAATTTTATATAACCAGGCCCTAGCCTGGGGCGCTCACAAATATAAGACTTCAGACAGAGCAACACAGAAAAGAGCGTGAGTATCAAACCATATCAAGATCTGCCAACCTCCTAAAGTGTTTCTAGTCTTAATAATAACAATAATCTGATAGATAGATGCTTTTAGGGTAGGGCTCATAGGCAAAAGTGAACTCACTATCAATCAGATTCAAATCCACTTGAGGTCAATCACACATACCACGTCTCAATCAGTAGTTTTTGTTCAAAGGACAGTTACAAGCTTAACAAACAATAACGCAACAGAAGCAAATTTGAAATAAATTATTGGAACAAGTTAGATTAAACCAGAAAAATACAACAATATAACTAAACAATTAAAGCTACTTAAAATTACCACCTAGATTATTATTACAGCTGCAATCGGTTTTTAAATGAAGCATTTACATATATTAAACATTCCTCATTAATGTTACAAAATGCTTGTCAAATTCTGGTTTTTATATCCTCTTTAGCTGTTGCAGGTAATTGATAAACATGATCTTTCACGTTACCCCATAAGAAAAAAATAATCTTTGTCAGGTGTGGTGAGCTAGGAGGCTACCTCACTGGGCCACCTTTCCCAATCCATCTACCCGAGAATGTGTGATTTAGGAATTCACAAAATGTCGCTGTATGGTGGGCTTGTGCTCCCCATGTAAAAACCATAACCTTCGTCGGATTTGCCAATAATTGTTTGCAATCATTCTGGAGAAACACGAGATAATATTGTCCGGTCAATCGCCCTGGAAAGAAATGTGGTCCTATCACATGGTTACCAATAATTCCTCCCAATACATTCAGACACAAGCTAAATTGACTATGATGTGGCCTTGCAAAATACCGGGTGATGCTTTGAAAACGAAACAGACGGATATGCGTCCAGAGAATTTTTTTTAAGAAACGCTGAAATACGTCAATTTTAATTTTGACATAAAACTCCACTTTGCCACATCAACCCCTTAAGGGTGATGATAACAACCCTTATATTTTAAATAGGAAACATGGGTCGAGTGTTACATCATTTGAAAGCTCTTTCTTTTCTGAATTCAGCACACTAATGTTTTTAGAAGTTCTATCAACGCGTTTAAACATTATTCACAGTTGAAGATGTAAAAACGCATTTCACTCATTCCGATAAGAAATGTGCTGATAGTCAATGTTTTGTTGGTTTGTAAACAAGAAATTGACTATCAGAACATTTCTTATCGGAATGAGAGAAATGCGGTTTATTATTTCAGTTTATCGGTCGGTTTGATACTTGATAGTACTACCGAAAATTAATTTCACAATGGTGAATTCTGTAGAAGAAAGAGTTAAAATAATTACTATTTTTTTCAAAAACGATGACTGTGCCAACCGTACCGCAAATTTGTTTAATGAACGACATCCGAACAGTCATGTTAACAGAAAATACATATAGGAGTTAGTTGCAAAGTTTCGACAATGTGGTTCAGTAGCCAACAAAAAACGGGATCCTGAACGTGAATTTCAGGTTAGAAATGATACTACTGAGATTGAAGTTTTAGGACAAATTGCTGCAGACCCAACTTTGAGCACGTAAAAATTGACCACTGTTTCAAACATCAACAGAAGAACTATTCAGCGAATATTGAAGCATCATAAATTTCACCTCTATAAAAACCATCTTGTACAACAACTGAATGAAGATGATTTTGATCGGCGGCTGAAGTTTTGTAAAGTGATGACTACACAAATAGCTGATAACGGGAACTTTCGGTTCAATATCTGTTTTTCAGACAAGTGTACGTTTTTATTAAAGTCTGCAATCAATCGTCATAATTGTCGTTATTGGGCAGATAATAATCCAAGAAATTTTCACGAAGTCCACACTCAAACTCCACAGAAATTGAATGTCTAGACTGAGATATCGTTTACCCTCTACTAATTGACATTGTTGAAAATAATGATCGCTATCGAGAAAATCAATTAGTGTTTCAACAAGATGGAGCTCCTCCACATTTTTCACAACGTCTTGGGGAGTTTTTGAACAGAGAATTTCCAGGACAATGGATTGGGCGTAGAAGTGCTATTGAGTGGCCCCCTAGATCACCGGATTTAACTTCTTTAGACTTCTTTCTATGGGGCCATTTAAAGAGTAGAATTTACGCAACAGAACCAGAGTCTCTGGAAGAATTACGACAACGCATTGTTGAAGAATGGCGTCCAACTTCACAAATGCTCCAGAATGCCAGAGTTTTGAACAAAATTTGTACTTTTGTATGGAAGCTGGTGGTCAACAATTTGAACACTTAACTGAATTGAACGTTTGGTTTTTTTTTAGTTTTTTTTTTAACGAAAAATTGACTAACTATTGCATTTCTTATCACAATGAATGAAATACGTTCTTGCAACTCCAACTGTGAATAATTTTTAAACAAGTTAATAAAACTTCCAAAAAAATTTGTGTGCTGAATTCAGAAAAGAAAGAGCTTTGTAATGATGTAACACTCGACCCATGTTCCCTATTTAAACTATAAGGGTTGTTATCACTACCCTTAAGGGGTTGATGTGACAAAGTTGAATTTTATGTCAAAACATGGCCCCCTCAATATTATAATTGAAGTGTTTCAGCGTTTCTTAAAAAAAAATTTCTCTGGACGCAAATCGGTCTGTTTCGTTTTCAATGCGCCAGCCTATATATATTTTCTACAGCATAATAATGAAAATTATGCCTATTAACTTTATCGTTCTTGTGAAACGTGGCTCATCTGTAAATAAAACGTTATCAAAAAATGATCCGTCTTCATGCAGTTTTTCTTGCACTCGATTACATAAAGCTAGTGTTCCATTGTGATCAGCACTGTTTTGTTCTTGTAGCAATTGAATGTTATAAGGTTCCATTTTGTGTTTCTTCAAAATTCTCCGGGATAATGTTCTACTGATTTCAACTTGTTTGTGGATCTTCGTTGACACTCAGCAGAACGTCAGCTGATTTGTTTCTGTTGAAACTTTTTTTTGTCGTGCGTTTTTTCTACCGGACACTTTCACTGTCGTCTAACCGCTGTTTCACCAGTTCGAAATCTCGCTTTTTAGGTTACCTTCTATCGGTATACTTCTTGCAATAATTTCTCGTTGCCAGCAAGCAAGTTTAATTACTTGCCCCCAGAAGATATATCATGTCTACCATTTCTTATGTTGAGAAATTCATTGTAGTAATACGAAACGATGTACATTAATCTCCTTCTTACTACAAAACCTAAATGCTATAAGATATCAGTCACCGCCCCTCTTGGTCGCTCAGACCACGGCATGGTCACTGCTTTCTGCACAATGCAACCCGAGGTCACACAGTCATCACACCCACGTATCGTTTGGCACGACAACTCCGCAAACTGGGACAAAATGCGGGATTACTTTTCCTTATTTCCATGGGCGTCTGTCTGCTTCTCTCATCCTAACCCCTCTGACATCTCACAAAACGTCACCGAAATTATCCAAGCTGGCATGGAATTATTTATTCCACGTACACAGAAAACCTCTTCAGCCACTCAAAAGCCCTGCTTTTCTAAATCCTGTGACAAGGTCAGACTTGAAAAGGTCAAAACTCACAAAACGCTTCTACACAATCCCAATCAAGAAAACCATCAAGCATTTAACGACGCAAGAAACCGCTATGTCCGCATTCTTTCTGAGACAAAAAACTCGTTTAATAACCACATCAAAAACAAAGTCCTCTTAAGCTCGAACGGCGGCAATCCCTTCTGGACTCTTGCTAAATCTATTGCGAATAATTTCTGCAAGAGCACGTTCCCATCTCTTGTATCAGGGGATGAAATTGTTTCTACCGCGCTGGGCAAGGTTGAACTTTTTGCTTCGTTGTTCCCCGGCAATTCTACTCTCAACCCATCTCCAAATGTTCAACCACCAACAGTCCCCAATGTCGCGCATAAAATGACGGATATCATTTTCAAAACTAAAAAGGTAGGAAAGATGCTCTCTTCTCTTAATACCAGGAAAGCCTCTGGCCTTGACGAGATCCCAGCAATTGTTCTCAAAAAAATGCGCACCAGAACCTGCTCCTGTCCTGACTCGTCTGTTTCAGACATCCTACAATAAAGGCATATTCCCTAGTAACTGGAAAACTGCTCGAGTACAACCCATCCCCAAGAAAGGATTCAAAGCGCTTGCTATCAACTACAGGCCTATTTCTCGCCTTTCAGTCGTATCTAAAGTGATGGAAAAGTATATAAACACCGAATAACTAAAATTTCTTGAAAAACACAGTCTAATCCACGACAGGCAGTATGGATTCCGTCAGCGCAGATCAACTGCCGACCTCCTTTCCTTAGTCACCCATTCTTGGAACAAGTCTATGGAACTACACGGTGAATCGCAGATTGTCGCTCTAGACATATCCAAAGCATTCGATCACGTCTGGCATGCAGCGCTGCTTAATAAACTTCCGGCCTATGGCCTACCACCAAAACGCTGTACCAGGACAGCAAATTTCCTCTCCAACCGGAGCATTTCTGTTGTCGTGGATGGCCATTCCTCTAAACTGTATCCAATTAATGCAGGAGTTCCTCGAGGTTAAGCTTTAGCCCCTACTTTGTTTCTTCTTCACATTAATGGCCTCCTCTCTAGCACATCCAACCCAGTTCACAGTTACGCTGACGACAGCACCCTCCACTCAAATATACAATATTCTAAGCCTGTCTCTTTAGCCCAATTAGATGAGGATCGCAGACTCATGGAGGGTTCTGTCTCCGTGCATCTCCAAAAAATATTAGACTGGGGAAGTAGAAATCTTGTACAATTCAACCCCACCAAATCTCAGTCTTGCTTTCTTTCTCATAAGAGATACACCAGCCGTAGTCCCTTATATATATATATATATATATATATATATATATATATATATATATATATATATATATATATATATATATATACTATATATATATATATATATATATATATATATATATATATATATATATATATATATATATATATATATATATATATATTTAGATTTCTATGTTACAAGAAAAAAAAGTTATAATAAAATATTTTGTGCCAGATCATTTCTATGAAAATTCACTACCATAACGCACTTGCTGCGTCCAGGCTTTCATATCCTCTTTAGCTGTTACAGGTAATTGATAAACATGATTTTCACGTAACCCCATAAGAAAAAAATCATCTTTGTTAGGTCTGGTGATCTAGGATGCTACCTCACTGGGCCACCTTTTCCAATCCATCTACATGGCAATAAGTGATTCAGGAATTCACAAATTGTCGCTGTATGGTCGGTTGGTGCTCCCCCATGTAAAAATCATAACCTTCGTCGGAATTCATGAGGCAGATTTGCTAATCTAATCGTGCTGGAGAAACATGAGATAATATTTTCCGGTCAATCGCTCTGGAAAGAAATGTGGTCCTATCACATGGTTACCAATAATCCCTCCCCATACATTCAGACACAAGGTAGATTGACTATAATGTGACCTTGCAAAATATAGAATTTCTACAGCATAGTAATGAAAATTATGCCTTTTAACGTTCTTGTGAAACGTGGCTTCATCTGTAAATAAAACGTTATCAAAAAATGATCCGTCTTCATGCAGTTTTTCTTGCACTCGATTACATAAAGCTAGTGTTCCATTGTGATCAGCACTGTTTTGTTCTTGTAGCAATTGAATGTTATAAGGTTCCATTTTGTGTTTCTTCAAAATTCTCCGGGATAATGTTCTACTGATTTCAACTTGTTTGTGGATCTTCGTTGACACTCAGCAGAACGTCAGCTGATTTGTTTCTGTTGAAACTTTTTTTTGTCGTGCGTTTTTTCTACCGGACACTTTCACTGTCGTCTAACCGCTGTTTCACCAGTTCGAAATCTCGCTTTTTAGGTTACCTTCTATCGGTATACTTCTTGCAATAATTTCTCGTTGCCAGCAAGCAAGTTTAATTACTTGCCCCCAGAAGATATATCATGTCTACCATTTCTTATGTTGAGAAATTCATTGTAGTAATACGAAACGATGTACATTAATCTCCTTCTTACTACAAAACCTAAATGCTATAAGATATCAGTCACCGCCCCTCTTGGTCGCTCAGACCACGGCATGGTCACTGCTTTCTGCACAATGCAACCCGAGGTCACACAGTCATCACACCCACGTATCGTTTGGCACGACAACTCCGCAAACTGGGACAAAATGCGGGATTACTTTTCCTTATTTCCATGGGCGTCTGTCTGCTTCTCTCATCCTAACCCCTCTGACATCTCACAAAACGTCACCGAAATTATCCAAGCTGGCATGGAATTATTTATTCCACGTACACAGAAAACCTCTTCAGCCACTCAAAAGCCCTGCTTTTCTAAATCCTGTGACAAGGTCAGACTTGAAAAGGTCAAAACTCACAAAACGCTTCTACACAATCCCAATCAAGAAAACCATCAAGCATTTAACGACGCAAGAAACCGCTATGTCCGCATTCTTTCTGAGGCAAAAAACTCGTTTAATAACCACATTAAAAACAAAGTCCTCTTAAGCTCGAACGGCGGCAATCCCTTCTGGACTCTTGCTAAATCTATTGCGAATAATTTCTGCAAGAGCACGTTCCCATCTCTTGTATCAGGGGATGAAATTGTTTCTACCGCGCCGGGCAAGGTTGAACTTTTTGCTTCGTTGTTCCCCGGCAATTCTACTCTCAACCCATCTCCAAATGTTCAACCACCAACAGTCCCCAATGTCGCGCATAAAATGACGGATATCATTTTCAAAACTAAAAAGGTACGAAAGATGCTCTCTTCTCTTAATACCAGGAAAGCCTCTGGCCTTGACGAGATCCCAGCAATTGTTCTCAAAAAAATGCGCACCAGAACCTGCTCCTGTCCTGACTCGTCTGTTTCAGACATCCTACAATAAAGGCATATTCCCTAGTAACTGGAAAACTGCTCGAGTACAACCCATCCCCAAGAAAGGATTCAAAGCGCTTGCTATCAACTACAGGCCTATTTCTCGCCTTTCAGTCGTATCTAAAGTGATGGAAAAGTATATAAACACCGAATAACTAAAATTTCTTGAAAAACACAGTCTAATCCACGACAGGCAGTATGGATTCCGCCAGCGCAGATCAACTGCCGACCTCCTTTCCTTAGTCACCCATTCTTGGAACAAGTCTATGGAACTACACGGTGAATCGCAGATTGTCGCTCTAGACATATCCAAAGCATTCGATCACGTCTGGCATGCAGCGCTGCTTAATAAACTTCCGGCCTATGGCCTACCACCAAAACGCTGTACCAGGACAGCAAATTTCCTCTCCAACCGGAGCATTTCTGTTGTCGTGGATGGCCATTCCTCTAAACTGTATCCAATTAATGCAGGAGTTCCTCGAGGTTAAGCTTTAGCCCCTACTTTGTTTCTTCTCCACATTAATGGCCTCCTCTCTAGCACATCCAACCCAGTTCACAGTTACGCTGACGACAGCACCCTCCACTCAAATATACAATATTCTAAGCCTGTCTCTTTAGCCCAATTAGATGAGGATCGCAGACTCATGGAGGGTTCTGTCTCCGTGCATCTCCAAAAAATATTAGACTGGGGAAGTAGAAATCTTGTACAAGTCAACCCCACCAAATCTCAGTCTTGCTTTCTTTCTCATAAGAGATACACCAGCCGTAGTCCCTTATATATATATATATATATATATATATATATATATATATATATATATATATATATATATATATATATATATATATATATATATATATAAACATACAGCGTGTCCAAGATAAGGAGAGCCACTATGGGGATCTCCAAAACGGTAGCAGACACAGACTTGGTTAAATGGGAAAAAGTTGTGCACTCAAAAGGCCAACAAAATGGCGGTTAGACATTTCCGAAATTTATTTTTGGTTTTTGAGATATTTTGAAAAATTTGGATTTTTCGATTTTTCATTTTTTTTTCTGGCCTTAATGGTGGACCTACACCAATACCGATGAGACTTCTCGGCAGCATCTCTTCATTTTCTTTAACGTAGCATTGCTAATTTTTAATTCCGACGTTTTGTCTTTGCGGGACCAGCATAAACTTTTTTTAAATACCGCCATAATTTTCTGATATATATATGGTGAAAGCCTGTTCTACTCCTAATTCAGCGGTGTGTCACACTTTGTGGTTTAGTACCATTTTAGTCTTTTTTTAACCTTAATCAAGAAAATTCCTATTACGGACCTGTACATAGATTTTAAACCCAAGTCACAGCCTAGTTCTTATGCTGTGCCCAAGTACTAAAGAACTAGCTATATCAATTAACACTTTATGTCATTTAGGCGTTTAATAATAACACAGTGGATGAATTTAATGGAATAAACACGACTGTGCATCACCACACAATTGCAATTTTTTGGTCTTAAGCCTATGTAATATCTAACTCTACCAGTATCTACTATAGGACTATTGGAGTGACGGTTGCGATGCCACAGGGAACAGTTCTTGGATCTACGCTGTACACTATGTATGCGAACAGCATACTTCAGTACATAGCGCATAATTTTGGAAACAACATCAATGCAGGCAACAAAACGACGGTCACCTCCTATGGTCATGATACCAACTTTCTGATGGGTGGACATAATGTTCAGCACATTGTGGCTGATGCTGAAAAAACTTTCAAAAGGCTTACCAACAGGGTTTATAAAAAAGAAACTTGTACTTAATAAGGATAAGACAGCATGAGTGCTTTTTAAGTCCTCAAAATCAAAAAGAGGTATTTGACAAGATGTAGAACTTGATGGCCAAACCGTAAGTTTGTAGACCTCTATCAAATAACTAGGACTTCATATCGATAACGCGTTAAAATGGAATATCCACATCTATAAATTTTGCTCGCGAATTTCATCCATTTCGTATGCAATAAGAACACGAACTCAAAGATGCAGTACTTCAACTGCGTTGCCACTGTATTACCCGTGTTTCTACTCACCACTAAGGTTTGGTATTATACACTGGGGATTAGAAAGTAAAGCAGATTGAGTTTTTAAACAACAAAAACAAGTAGTGAGGACCATATTAGATATTCCACATAGACACACTTGCAAAAACACCTTTAAGGAACAATGTATCCTTACAATCCCCAGCATCTATAACGTGGAAGCGCTAGTTCATGTTTTTCAAAACAGGACCGAATACACACACAATGCAGTTGGGCATTGCGGGCATGGTTATAACACAAGAGGTAAAAATAACCTGACCTGACACTTTACCTGCTTTTAGTCCCCTGTGGGCCCGTCGACTAACTACAAGAATAGGCACAAGGTTACTCCTGCCTGTCGTAAAACGCGACTAATTGGAATCAAACACTGGCGGGGGTCTTGTCCACGTGGGCCTGGAGGGAGGCGGATGTCTCTGGGGAGTGATGTACACCCGGATTTTGAGGCCTCCACTCTGGGCTTAGAAATGGATGGTTTCCCGCGCTTGGTTGTTACTCGGGAGCGGGGTTCCGGATGGGTGCCGCCTTGGGTTGAGTGCTGGCGGGTGTCGTGTGTCTAGACGACCCGGAGCGGACTGACAACTCTGATGAGTCGTAAACACCCGGAGTTTGAGGCCCCCACTGTGTGCTTCGGAACGGACGGACGGCCCGCTTGTGCGATGCTCGGGAGCGGGGCTCGATGGGATGTCGCCTTGAGTCTAGCACTGGTGGGTGTCGGGTCTAGACGAACCCGGAGGAGAGCTGAGATCTTTAGGGGTGGAATAAAACTAAGGGTTGAGGCCTCTTCTGTGAGCTTCGAAACGGACAAACGACCCCACTTGGATGCTGCTCGGATGCAGGACTTCATGATACTGCACCGAGTCTAACACTGACGGATGTCTGGTCCAGACGAACTCGGAGAGAGGTTATCTCTCTTTAAGCTTTGAGACGGGCAAGCGACTTCGCTCAGATGGCAGTACATCTGTCAAACAAAGTTTCACCTCGCAGGTGTCGGAAGCTCGATTTGTTGGGTGAAATTTAAGCTAACGCTGGCAGGTGTTGGACCTGGACGAACCCGGAGGTGACTGGGCTCTCTAGGGGTGGATTACACCTGGAGAATTGGGCCTACTCTGTGAGCATCGATACAGGCTAACGACCCCGCCTGGATGCTGCTCGAGAGCGGGACTTCATGATACCGCCTCGATTCAATGAAACACTGGCGGGGGTCTGGTGCATGTGAGGCTGGGGGCGGGGTGGGGCGGGGTGGGCGGAGCGGTGGTGTTGACATCTTTGGGGAGTGATATGCACCCGGAGTTTGGCGCCTCCACTGTGGCCTCAGAAACTGACAATTGGCCTCGCTTGGTTGTTACTCGGGAGCGGGGTTCCAGATGATACCGCCCTGGATTGTGTCGTGTGTCCAGACGTCCCGGGGGGCTCTGATCTCTGATGAGTGGTAAACACCCGGAGTTTGGAGCCCATATTCTGTGCTACGAAACGGACGGACGGCCTCGCTGCGGTGATGCTCGGGAGCGGGACTCGATGGGATGTTGCCTTGAGTCTTAACACTGTTAGGTGTCAGGTTTGGAAGAGCCTGGGGGGAGCTGAGATCTCTAGGGGTGGATTACAACTGGAGATTAGATGCTGATCTAGAGCGGGACTTCATGATACCGCCTCGAGGTAAACACTGACGGATGTCGGGTCCAGACGAACTCGGAGAGAGGTTATCTCTCTTTGAGCTTCGAAACGGGCGAGCGACTTCACTCAGATGGCAGTACACCTGCCAAACAAACTTGCACCCTCAAGAAAATATCGATCTTTTATTAATGTCTTGGATGAGTTCGTTAGCCAGGAAAATCGGAAAGGTTTTTCCGGGAAAAAAATTTTCCCCGAAAATTACAAAGCTGTTTTAATGAAAATTAAAGGGTATGTTGCTCTGGGAAAGACCTTACTACGTATCAAAATTAAACTTTCTAAGTTTATAAAAAATTGAGTTATTCAAATTTTGATTTTTCTTTCGGAAAAAAATGTTTTTTCCAAAAATTACAAAGGTATTTAAATGAAATTTGGTGTATATGTTGCCTTAGGAATAACCTAACTACATACCGAAACTAAACTTTCCAAGTTTATAGAAAATTGAGTTATTCAAAATTGAAGCATTTAATAAAAATTCACTGCCATAACGCATTTGCTGCGTCCCGAACTTTTTGTTGACTTGTAGACGTACTAGAACGTCCTTGTGTCATTTAGGTGACACTAGACTGTTTCATTGTTTATACATACATTTTACATTATCATACTTTATGTGACCATGTTTTTGTTTGACTGTAAATTTTTGAGCATACAAATGAGTCTTCTGACTACTATGAAATCATCAGCATTACAATACTTTTCTTGAAGGAATTTGCTTAAAAACCAGTGTTGAAACATTGTATGACAACAATATGAAATGTTTTGGTGTAGTATTTCACTAAAAACACTTTAATCTTCTATGCTTACTACCCTTACCATTCTCAATCAGCTGTACTGTTGGCATAGGAAAACTACCATCGATAAGTTTGTATTATGTATGAGGGTGAGCTACTTATTCAGTATAGGATTTATTTATTCCGGATAAGTGACACAAACACATCGATTTATCCTCATCCATCAATTGTCTAAATCTACATAAACACTTACCAAACATAGTCTTTAGTACGAGCGTCACCCCATTCTTGATATGATCGAAAATCAATATCTATTCTAGTTAGGAACTGCACACGATGAATAAGATTATTACCACAACTCGCACTCCTATTTACATTAGAATTATGTCATGATTGAACTAGGCTTTTGTTTTGTGTGCATTGCGATTGGCCCAAATTACCAACTTCCGTTTTCTCAGTGATGTTTGCCAAACGCAGTTAAGAGACAGAATACTGTATGCAGAATGGAATAAATTGGCTAACATTTGGAAAAATTCTTATTCCGCAGGCTTACTTTGTTCTTGCAGATTTTTTCCAACGTTTATTTGCCTTTACAATTTCATCTCTACATATAAAAAATACTCTAAAAAAGCTTTTGAAAAATTTAGTATATATCTACATTTTGAGGGATGCCAAATGCAGTGGCCTACTTACTTTCTTTTTAAAAAGGGCCCTTTCCCATTTTTTTGACATAGAGGAACTCCATTAGCAGGCCTTGGATAGATAAGAATTTTGACAGCATATATAGTCTCTCATCTTATATCTTTTGTTCATCAAAAGCGAAGTGTAAATACAAAAGTTAGAGGGCTATTTCCATCTTAAATGGGCCACATTATATATATATATATATATATATATATATATATATATATATATATATATATATATATATATATATATATATATATAATAACACCACAGTAGACAAACTCCGCACCCAGAAGTCTTAGACTTGTGTGGGGCAGCTTATACACACATAGACAAAGGATATCACCTATAACTAATCAGAAGCCGGCCCACATTCGAGTGAAAAAGACCGACTGTCGCAATATATGCGCAACAGCGGAGGCACTGATCGATAAATAC
This sequence comes from Tillus elongatus, assembly GCA_964006375.1. Taxonomy (NCBI): domain Eukaryota; kingdom Metazoa; phylum Arthropoda; class Insecta; order Coleoptera; family Cleridae; genus Tillus; species Tillus elongatus. The sequence goes on along the minus strand of OZ023268.1, from coordinate 100,069,100 downwards.
TTCCCAGCAGACGACGCCAGGAGTGATTCCGAAAAAAATAGAGTGTGGCGTGTGGAAACCGTGATCTGGAGCGGAAACACGGATCTCGACTTCTCAAAACAAGAACTGGAGGAAACGGTCAGATTAAGACCTAAACGTAAAGCCCCGGGCATCGACGGGTTTCCGTCAGCGGGTCTGCAGCATTTACTGGAGGTGGCAGGGGAAGAACTCTTAGAAGTAATAAATGCCTGCTTGAGGGAGTGAACTTTTCCGAGGATTTGGAAGCAGGCACAGATTGCGTGGCTACCCAAACCAGCGAGCGAAGGGCAAAGACCGGTGTGCTTGTTACCCGTCATCGGAAAGGTCTATGACAAGCTGTTGGCGACAAGACTGTCATACCACTTGGAGAAAAACGGAAGGCTGTCTGACAGAGTTACGAAAAACACCAGCAAAGGCTGTCCACAAGGGTCATGTTTAGGTCCGATCCTGTGGCTATTTATAATGGAGGACTGGTTTAATGAAATCGGCTCCATAGAACCGGGCGAGACGCAAGCAAAAATCGAGGTCCAGGCTTTTGCGGACGACCAGCGCATCACTATAACGGTCTGTTTATATATATATATATATATATATATATATATATATATATATATATATATATATATATATATATATATATATATATATACATACATACATACATACATCGCCCATGCTACACATTCTGTTAGGGTTTAAAATAATGTCTCCCTCGTAAGCAAAATCGACGTGTTTTATTTTTTTTTTAAATCCTCATCAGTACGAGGGTGCAACCTATATATACCGCTCCTTCCGAAAAAGGCCTCTTCCCATGTCTCTGGATATTTTTGTGGCATCGAATTGAAATTTACAGGGAAAAAATAAAATGTTCTGCTCTATACAACAAAGCTACTGGGAACACCAGTCAACTTCCGATTTAACCGGAAGTCATCTTAACTTAGTTACTTTAAATGGAACATCCTGTATATTATTACATAGTTGAATACACCGTTTCCAAATACACTCATGGCAAGTTTCATGGAATCAGCTTCGACAACAACGGAGATATTTAAAAAAACATTTCACCAAAGAAATTAAAGAAATATAGTAATCTATGCAAAAGAACTTAAAACAAGAACATTATTAAACATTAATAAGCACAGCTATAAGTATTGTTTAAAATGCAAACAGTTTTTATTAATGCACATTTGACACATTCTTGGCTGCATTCAAAACCATTTGTGGACTAAGATTTTAGCAAGCGTTTCTCATTCTTGTTTTCAAGATGTCGAGAATTTCCCGAACTGCCATAAGAACTTTGTTTTGCACACACAAAAAAATCCAAATTTCCTTGGAACTCCTCCTTTAAGTATTCAAAATTAATAGCAGCGTTACGCACAGGCGCACCATCTTGCTGAAAAATAATGCTGCGTAACTGAGCCAGAGGGAATCCCTCAATATAACTTTCCATCAAGTTCAAAAGCAGGTCATTATTGTTAAGTTGCCTGTCAATGAAAATAGCGCCAGTTATCTTATTGCCAAGAATACGGCACCAAACATTCACTTTAAGAGGTATTAGTACATTTCTTTCAATTACGTTTCTAGGATTTTCGGAAGCCCAATTAAAGTGATGAATTCGGTTGAACATTCCATTATTCGAAAAAGTGCATTCATCGGTCCATAAGATTTTTGTATAAAACAAATGATCATGTTGTTGTCTTTGTAGGAAATAGTTGCAGAATTTCAGTCTTCTTGGACCATTTTGCTCTTGCAATTGTTGTACTGGGGTTTCTAGGCTCTTTGATCATGTTTTTTGAGAATACGATTAGCAGGGGTCGCTCCTATGCCCGTATGAAATAAAACTTCTCTCACCGATGTTCTAAGATTATCTTCTACACAAAATAATACATTAACTTCAAAGTCGGGTTTATTTATTTAATACTGGCGCCTTAAAGTTCGCTCAAGTTTGCTAAATATTCTTCTGTTGGCAACTCCTATTGCACCAAACTGATCTTTATACAAACGTAACGCTTGATAGCTGTTTTTCCTGATTGTAAATACACGTTATACATTTAAATTTTCTCCTCCAAGGTAATATCATGAAAAATAGTATTATATAACTATTTTAAAACAATCACATTCATCAACGATAACGCGCACACAAGCTAAATATTGGAACTGTCAAACTTAAATCGAACAAATATGTTTGTTGTTTAATTTCCATAGGCGTCTATATCTAGAAATGTTTTTTCAAATATCTCCATTTTTGTCGAAGATGAACGCCTTAAACTTGGTATGAGTGTAACAGTATACAGGATGTTCTATTTGAAATAACCAAGTTGAGATGACTTTCGGTTAAATCGGAAGCTGACTGGTGTTCCCATTATCTTAATTGGTTAGAGCAGAGAATTTTATTATAGTATTTTAGCCCTGTAAATTTCCATTCGATCGCACAAAAATGTCCAGAGATATGGGAGCAGGCCTTTTTTTTTCGGAATGGACGGTATATGTATATAGTGCAACCTATATATATATATATATATATATATATATATATATATATATATATATATATATATATATATATATATATATATATATATATATATATATATATATTTGTATACAGGCTGGACCATTCGTTCTGGAAAGTCAAATACCTGCTCATAAAAAATATTTGGGAAGTTATTTTTATGGCAGTGGGTTGGAGTTAGGATGCGCATAATTTAAAAATATTTTCGTAAATATAGGATGTTCCATAAATGAATGGCAATTAAGGAACACTCTATAGATGATTTAAGATTAAGATTCTCCTCTCTTTGTACATTCTCTCAATATAGAGTTTTCTTACATAATACAGGGTACTCCCGAACATACAATTTCTTTGCCTCAATCGTCATGTACTTATCACTCTGGATGATATAAGACAAATTAAATTAAATTTTAATTCATACTGAAATACTTTCTACTAGTATTCTATTCTCTTTCAATGTGGTTTCCTTATTCTAATTTCGGCAGCCATATACAGATGGGCTTGAAACGCAAACCTAAATGTTTCTCTTTTTTTTCAAATGGGACATCCTATATCTTTTATGGCTCTTTGATAGCCTGCTTGCTTCTCTATCAATCTCGTCTAACATTTCATATACCTAACCCTACTTGTTTTTCAGTTATTTGCGTTGTTTTCACAAAATATCCCGACATTAATTTTTATCACTCTCAATCTGATTGGCTTTGGATTCCTAGATTTGCTTATCCGATATGACAACGTAATTAGGTACCTAATTGACTAGATGAAGAACTTAATGGATTTGTCTAAATACAAGATCGCCTGTCAGTGCTGGAACATGAGAAAGTGAAAGCTTTTACTATAGAGGTGTGGAAAAATATCAAACGCTACAATATACAGAATGTAAGGATATATGTATTCTCACCATTATTAGATGTTTCTAATTATGGTGAGAATACTTCTGGCCTTACATACATTGTCCCGGTATTACGGAAAAAAGGGTGAGGGCTGCCAATTTACAAAATTGTTGGTTGGTGTCTATTTATAACATTTTGTGTTCATTGGAACTGCCGTGACAACATACTACCTGGTGCCGCACCGAGATAGCCACCTTGTCCTACATCTCACAATATTACGCAGAATGTTTAGAGGTATGTTTCAAACAAACTGACCAGTATACAGGCTCCCCACAAGCGGCGAAGCAACATGCCTAAGACTCACACTAGACAAGATACTCCGATATATCAAACATATCAACAACACATGCGACAAAGCCAAAGCAATACAATCACTTTTTTTGCCTCGGTGGTTCAGGGGCAAGAACGTGTGCCTCTGAACCGAAGGGTACTGGGTTCGATCGTAGGGTACTCCTTTCACTTTTTCAGTACAAACTGTAACATTAACACCAACCGAGGTTCTGGCATTGTATTTGAGCAAGTTGAATGTCTGCACGTTTCGCCCTTCGGAGGGGGCGTAAAGCCGTTGGTCCCGTGTCCGTGCAATGTTGGGCACGTTAAAGTTCCCTACTCTCCTTACAGAAAGGCCGGGGTTCGGCAAAATTGTCAGGATAGTGAGGTGAAACTGCTCCCTGGCGTCGGTGGTTGGCCATAGTCGCGGAAATAGGCCGACGTTAAAGAAACAAAACACACACACACACACACACAATAACTTTTATACCTCAAACAGACGCAGCAAACTCAGTATGAAAAACAAACTACTTATCTACAAAGCAATAATTAAACCCACACTGACATACGCAGCACCAGTCTGGGCTCACACAGCAAAACCAACACAGAAACAAATGCAAAGAGTACAAAACAAATACTAACGAGACGACCTTGACATACCCTGGTACGTCAGAAACAAGAAGCTTTGAAGACACCAAAATAACAAAAATAGACGGACAAAATAAACAAACTGACAACCAACACACTTTTGAATGCATTCACACACACACACACACGAACAATACCTTAACTAAAGCCCTCAGTTATGACTTCGACAACCCAACAAAAATCAAGAGGTTTAAACAAATTTTCAATCAATAACAAAGACTAAGTGACCTACACACAATAACCTAACCAACAGAAGTCTATTCTACCGGCTCAGATAACGGGATAAAAGGAGAACTCCCCACAGACTATAGTATACAGGGATTTAATTGGCGTTTGACAGGGTCTGGCATGCAGGCCTCCTAGACAAAATGATAAAATTGAATTTCCCCACGCCTCTGATACTCTCATCAGGTCATACCTGAAAGAGAGAAAGTTCCAGGGTAAGCACAACGGTACTAGATCACCGATTCACTCAACCACAGCAGGCCTCCCACAAGGCTCAGCCATCTCTCCCCTGCTATACAACATCCTGGTAGCAGACCTCCCACCACCACCCCTAATTGTGTCATACGCATTGTACGCTGATGACACTACTATTCTCAGTAGTTCAACACAGCCGGAAATTATAACGGCACGTTTGCAAACTGCCGTGGACGAGCTGCACGACTGGTTACGCAAATCGTGCCTAACCATAAACCCCGAGAAAAGCAGAGCAATTCTATTCACCAAGAGGAGACACACACCTCATAGTCACGTAACCCTAAACAACACCCAGATTCCCTGGAAAGACTCCGTCAAATATCTCGGGGTTTACCTAGACAAACATCTAACATGGTTCCCCCACGTCCAATACGCCAGCAAAAAAGCTTCGATATTCACATAGAAGTTCTTCTCACTTCTTAACAGAAGATCATTACTGTCAATTGACCACAAATTGCTTATATACAAAACAATCATCCGTCCAGCCGTGACCTATGCGGCACTCGCATGGGCCACAACTAACACCCATATCAAAACCCTGCAAATCATCCAGAACAAAATTCTGAGAATGGTTACAGGCGCACCAAGATTTGTCAGAAATACCCAGATCCACGAAGATCTGAACATGCCCACTAATCTTGAGTTCATTACTTAATTAGCCAAATATCAATATTCCAAAGCAGCCGCTCATCCAAATGCTCTTCTACGTAGGGCCACACACTACGAAGAGCACCTTCCCTACAGACATAAGCGCCCCAAGCTTATTCTGACCCGGTAAAGCCCCCGCGGCTCAACAGAATGGTAACATTCTCACTCTAAAGTCATGTGTGTTCCTAAACCGACGGAGGTATCGACCCCAGGTCCGGTACTCCACCGGGAGTGGAGTTTAGTGGGTGCGAGTTCCACACTACCTCGTATTCCCACTCACTTTTATGGTGGTGGGTCTGAGTGTGTGCATAATTTAGCATTCTCCACTCCTGTTTAAATTAACAAAAAAACCTATAGTATACAGGCTGAACCATAGATTAACTACAGACAAAACAATTGTTTCCTCTTATAAAACAGCCATGTCGCAGTATTCAGATTCCCTGCTTAATTTTAAATACTAATAGTTTGCTCTACAAAAATTGTTATCTATGACAAATTTCCATTTTATGACATTTATACAGGTTATCGTGCGTCGTTTGGTATTACTACAGTGAGTTTCTTAACACAAGAGATTAAAGACATGATATATATTCTGGGGGCAAGTAATAAAAATTACTTGTTGGCAACTGGAATTTATTGCGGGAAGTATCTTGATGGAAGACAATCTAAAAAGTGAGCCATCAAACTGGTGAGACAGCTATTCGACGACAGTAGAACGGTTCCATAAAGTAAGGGCAAACACAATTATTGTATTATGATTATGTTAAATGTAGCAAAAATGTGAGGAGGATCACGATGTCAACGCAAGCATTCAATAGACAAAGTACTCTTCTCACTAACAGACATTTTAACTCGGACCTGAGGAAGGGGTCCACTAAGTTGTACGTTGGAATGTGACACTTGCTGCTGGATGATGGGAATAAACAAACAGATAATTAAAAAATCAATAAATAAATAAATAACATAAAATAAATATATAACCAAACAATTAAATAAGTAAATAAGTATATAAATATATAACTAAATAAATAAACCTGAACTGACTACATGAAGATAATAGAAACTTTTGTACTGTGAGCATGGAGCAAAATGACTAACACAGACACCGATGAAAAGACAAGTAAAAGTGTGCTAAAAGAGGTGATACAAAAAAATGCTGAAAGATATTGATTGGAGGAAGGCAAAATTGAAACACATACTTGAAAAGAAGAAATGAAGAAAAGAGGTAGGCTAAGGAGGAAACTTCTGATAAATCTATCACAATTGGTGATGCGTGAAGTTACAATATAAATGAAGAGAGTTGGTGACAGAGAATCATGGTTGCGGCGACAGGGCGAAATCGCTTTTTACCTCTGATGATAATAATAGTAATTTGTTATTATTTTTATATCTGTACTGATTCGGAAATTCGACAAATATAAAATAATGCAGCATAAATAACGAACAATTTTAAAGTTTGAATTTAAAATTTCATTGTAGTTTACTAGAGCTTTTATGGTTCGAGCAAATACAATTGTTGTTTTTTGTTATCCCAACATGAATAATTTAACTGGAGTTAGTTATGCAGTTGAACATGCAAAACTCCCATAAATCTCAGGTACAATTTTCCTGTCACTAGGTGTATTTTAACACCTGGTTAATCTCTATTTACCTACGTTCTTGCACTTACTAACTCGAAAAGCTTGTCTTCTTACAGCTCTTTGTGAAGTTTAAAGCCAATGGGCACTAATTAGCAAAGCTGTTTCTGTATTGGAGTTTGCTTTCTCTAGTTGACACCTTTAAAAAGAATTGAATTTGCCTTCCGATACAAGTGCACCAAATTTGTTTGCTCGATTGTGGTTTGAATGGTTACAGGATAAATAACCCTTTTAAAGGGTTTATAATTGGTTTATGAACGTTCTGCTACATGTGTAAGTATTGCAGGAGATTATGTTTAAAAGTCTGGACGCAGCAAGTGCGTTATGGTAGTGAATTTTCATAGAAATGATCTGGCACAAAATATTTTATTATAACTTTTTTTTTATTGTAACATAGAAATCTAAATTTTGGTGTATAGTTTATTTTTATATCGTAAACCTACCTACCAAATTTGGTTATCATAGATTTTATATTTTTTAAGATAAAAAAATTTTTCAAATGAAAACTCAAAATTTTCCCGGAAAACCTCGTCCAATTTTTCTAAATAACGAACTTGTCAAAGCCATTTACAAAAGGAAGGTACATGCCAAATTTTATTAAAATCGGTTTATTACTTTTTGAGATATGAATTTTTTTCAAATGAAAACTCAAAATTTTCCCGGAAAACCTCGTCCGATTTTCCTGACTAACAAACATGTCAAAGCCATTTACAAAGGTAAGGTACGTGCCAAATTTTATTAAAATCGGCTTATTACTTTTTGAGATATGAATTTTTTTCGAATGAAAACTCAAAATTTTCCCGGAAAACCTCTTCCGATTTTCCTGACTAACGAAATTATCCAAGCTATTAACAAAAGAAAGGTACATGCCAAATTTTATCAAAATCGGCCCATTATTTTTTGAGTTATCGGTGTGATACATATATATATATATATATATATATATATATATATATATATATATATATATATATATATATATATATATATATATATATATATATATAAATATATATATATATATATATATATATATATATATATATATATATATATATATATATATAAACATATAAAAATTGAAACTGACCCCGGATATGGGTTCTAGGGGTCCTAGTTCGCGCTCATTTGCAAAAATTTTTTCAAAATTCAAAAGTCGGGATCTCCCCATTAGTGAATTTTTTCTACGAAAATTCACTAATAAATGAATAGAAAATTATTTTAGTGAATTTTCATCAAGAAAATTCACAAATAGAGAGGTATGCCGAGACTTTTGGAAAATTTCTTGGAATGAGCGCGAATTAAGGCCCCTAGAACCCAAATCCAAGGTCAGTTAAAAAGTATATATATATATATATATATATATATATATATATATATATATATATATATATATATATATATATATATATATATATGCGTGTGTGTGTGTGTGTGTGTGTGTATCCAACCGATAACTCAAAAAAGACCTCGCCAATCGAAACCAAATTTGGCAATTCTCTCCAGTTTGTTAATAGGTTGGATGAGTTCGTTATGCTGTTTTGGCAATCAAATACTTTTAGAAAAAGATACAAAAACTGCTTGAAAACGCAATATTTTTTTAATTACTAGAAATCTTAAACTAAAATTTTACAGGCACGTACACATTGTACAAGTGGTCCTACCTACCAAATTTGAACTGAATTGGTTAAGTAGATCTTGAGTTATAACTAAATAAAAAATCCATAATCTATGATATAACCTTAAATTACCTCTAAATGGATGCCTATAATATTATACAAGGTCAGACAGATAAATCAGGGTTCCCCTGGCATTGCAAACAAAATCTCCGAATTAAGTTTTGTACGGACAGGCTACGAAAATATGTCACAATAAACAATCGGCGGGGTTGCCATTTACTACAACTATTATGTATAAAGATTAAGCTTCCTATTTTCACGGCATTTAAAAGCCATCTCCCTCTCTCTAGCTTAATCTAACAACACCATTATTTGTCATTTGTTAACTGACAGGAGTCATGAGAGAAACGTGTACGTTCTACGTATAACCTCGAAATAGAGTCCGATAATACCTTAGAATATCGGAAGATAACACAACTACCTATATTCTAAGGTTAATACAAATAGTAGGTAAATAATAACCCAACTTTTAATTTTAACATAACTTCAACAAATGTCTTTGGCCGTCAATTGTGACTGTAGTATATTATGATTCGAAGAGCCAATCAAACAAATAAGAAAGTGGTTATGTACATCAGATTCAGGTTCTTAATCAATGCATGTAGGTATTGTATTACTAAAGTGAAACAAAATTATTTCAAGAAGAAATATACCTACCGCAAACTAGCATAAGTATAGTACCTAGGGTATACTTATGGTTTTCTTTACTCTTAGCTTTTATGGAACACTTGTAAAAAAGGGAACTACATAATATCATAAAGCAGTTTCAATTACATATATAAACAGATGTACAGTGTAATTATTAAAATTCAACATTTTGTATTGTTTATATTTATTTCATTTTCAAAAAGTATGGATACAGTAATAGTAAATAAGTATTGGAAAGAGTTTAGATGCAGCAAATGCTTTATGGTAGTGATTTTTTGTAAAAATATTTCAGATAGTGATAACTCAATTTCCCATTAAACTAGAATCTTCAGTTTTGATACACAGTAAAAATATAAAGGCAGCGTGGGTACTAGATTTAAAAAATAAGTACAAATTTCTTTTAAAAACCCTATTTTGTGATTTGGTTTGTAGAAACTGGTTCGATTGAGTTGACTACAATGGATCATCCAAGCGATTAATAAGGAAAAATACCTGTCACGTTTATAATTTAGCAGGTACATGCCTTTTGGAAATAAAAACTAAATTTTCCGTAAATTTGCAGTTTAGCACACGGGCGACTTTTAGAAAAAAAAATCAGAAACATTCCTAGAACGTATTCTGGATGCACATATCACAAGAACAATTTCTTACAAACGGCCCCTAAGAACGTTACAGGACCAGAAGTGAATAGGGGAGCTGGGCAGGGAAGAAGATAAAAAGAAAAAGTGAGCATAAAATTTGAAAAAACAAGCTTAGTTGGACCTCTATAAGCTACATTTTGTCCATTTTGCAGCTATACTCCCCTAAAATCGGGTTTACTTCGCCCAGAATCTTTATTCACCGCAGGTCCCGCAACTTTCTTGGGGGTTGTTCCGGAGAAATTTTTTCTTGTTTATATTGTTTTTGTTTATGCATTGAGGGTGGTTGTAGGCATGTAGAAGGGAGAGATTTTTAATTTACCTTTAAATTGTTACCTCATTTCATTTGTTTAAAATATTTTTCCAAACATGAATTTGAAGTTGTCTTGTTTGTCACTCTCGCATAGATAATAATAATAATAATAATAATAATAATAATAATAATAATAATAATAATAATAATAATAATAATAATAATAATAATAATAATACTAATAATAATAATAATAATAATAATAATAATAATAATAATAATAATAATAATAATAATAATAATAATAATAATAATAATAATAATAATAATAATAATAATAATAATAATAATAATAATAATAATAATAATAATCTTTATTGCTCATAATTATACAGCATGTCAATACAAGTCGCTGACTTGTGCAGTATTTTGACATAAGTTTACCAAACGTCATTTCAAAAATGTTTGACAGCTATCCTCTGAATAACGTACTTCAAATTTTGACATACCAATTTTCAAATTTAGATCTGGCTCTTTCTTTCTCCATCTAAAGTTTCATCCAAAACCTTGACTGCCTCGTATTCCTTTCCATGTATATATATACAATATTTTATCAGTTAAAAAAGTATGGATACAGCATCAGTAAATAAGAGTTGAAGAGGGTCTGCGTGCAGCAAGTACGTTGTGGTAGAGATTTCAAATCCGATAACTCAATTTCCCATTAAGCTATAATCTTCAATCTTGAGCCATAGTAAAACCTATGTAAAAAAACCTTTTTGGGTCTTTTGTTTGAAAAACTAGTTCGATTGGGTTCACTAAAACAAAACTATACAAGCAAGTAATAAGGAAAAATACCTGCCATATTGATAATTTGGCAGGTACATTCCGTTTGTAAATAATTTTTTTTTCGGGAAAACTTTTGTAACTTTAATGAAATTTGTGGCATATTTTTTTTTAAAGAGACTTGCAGTATTTACATATATGTACCAAATTTTAATTTTCTAGCTCTATAGCAAATAGAAATTTCTTCAAGTAATCGCTTGGGAATCACCTCTAAAACCAATCTCCAAGATCCATTTAAATTTAAAGAATGTTTTAATAATAAACCTTACTAATAGTGTACAATTCTTATGACAATTCACTACTATAACGCACTTGCTGCGTCCCGAACTTTTTTAATGTAGGCTAAGTGTGTGTGTGTTTTGTTTCTTTAACGTCGGCCTATTTCCGCGACTATGGCCAATCACCGACGCCAGGGAGCAGTTTCACCTCACTATCCTGGAAATTTTGCCGAACCCCTGTCTTTCTGTAAGGAGGGTAGGGATCTTTAACGTGCCCAACATCGCATGGACACGGGACCGGCAGCTTTACGCCCCCTCCGAAGGGCGGAACGGGCAGACATTCAACTTGCTCAAATAAAATGCCAGAACCGCGGTTGATGTTTGTGTAGGCTAAGTACTTTTTAGTATCTCCCCCCACCCCCCACCCCCCCGTACTCGCTGGTATGTACTTTTTTATATATATTTAGTAGCGTTAATATAATAACAGTTTTTAATATAAGGTTTTTCCTTTCTGTAATATATTTTATATTTACACTTTATTTTATGTAGTGGGCTAAATTCATAAATCTGTAGCTTCATTATGTAACAAAAGAGCGCCAATAATCCTTATATCCTGGATGATCAGAGTTGGCGATTGTTATTGTTGAATGTGAATAGATTATAATCAGCAGGGCAATGGACAAAATCCGAGGAGTAGGGGGAAATAAACATAAACTAGTGCAGGACTGTACTCTGTACAGTGTCCCATTTTGGTTGCGATTGCTGGGTATCTCGGTTATTAGTAAAGATAGAACCATGCGGTTTTTGAGAACCTGACCTACTTTTTGTGAAACGAAGGATACCGCAAACAAAATTGTTATGGCCCTCTTAGTTTCTGTGCTACAGGGCGATATTGAGAATATTGCATTTTCAGGTACCCCTTGTATTTCAGTTGTCCGACAAGTTGTCAAAAAGGTAAAAAGTCTGGACGCAGCAAGTGCGTTATGGTAGTGAATTTTCATAAAAAATATTTTTTATGGCAGATAAGTCTTTTTTTTAATGAAAGCAGGCATCAAATTTGGCTAAATATTTTTTACACAAAATTCTGATAAAAGCATACATAAAATTCAAATTATATACCTAATGTGTTATTAAAATTGAAAATAAAATAATTTGTTTTAACGAACATCCATTAAAACCTTATTTTCGACGAATTTCAATAAAAAAATGTTCCATCAATTGAATAATTTTCATACAAAAATTCTCAAAAGTTTCTTCAAAGAAAATTCACTAAATTCATTTATAAGAAAATTCGCTATTAAAATAACGTTTTGTACAAGAAAATTCGCTAATATAAATAAATTAAATAAATAAAATAACCCATATAGTAGGAACAAGGTACCATATTTTATCAAAATAACTTGTTTGAAAATGTAAAAAAAATCCAAAAATAAACTTAAAACGTTTCCGAGAAAACTCGTTTTCTAGCTAACGAACCTTAGGTTAATAGCAAATTGAATTTTGAAGCATTTAATGAAAATTCGCTACCAAAACGCACTTACCGTGTCCCGATTTTTTTACAAACATGCACGATATTTCGATGAAAAATGCAAAAATGCAATAAGGAATGTTCAAAATTGCAACCAAAATGGGACACTGTACAGAGTACAGTCCTGCACTAGTTATGTTTATTTCCTCCTACTCCTCGGATTTTGTCCATTGCCCTGCTGATTATAATCTATTCACATTCAACAACAACAATCGCCAACTCTGATAATCCAGGATATAAGGATTATTGGCGCTCTTTTGTTACATAATGAAGCTACAGATTTATGAATTTAGCCCACTACATAAAATAAAGTGTAAATATAAAATATATTACAGAATGGAAAAACCTTGTTATTATATTAAGGCATTAACGCTACCAAAGATATGTAAAAAAATATATACCAGCGCGTAGGGGCGGGGGAGGTCCTGAAAAGTACTTAGCCTACATTAAAAAAGTTCGAGACGCAGCAAGTGCATTATTGTAGTGAATTAATTGTCATAAGAATCGTACACTATTAGTAAGATATATTATTAAAACTAATTCTTAAATTTAAATGGATCTTGGAGATTGGTTTTAAAGGTCCCAGTGATTCCCAAGCGATTACTTGAAGAAATTTATATTTGCTATGGAGCTAGAAAATTAAAAATTGGTACATATATGTAAATACTGTAAGTCGCTTTAAAAAAAAATTATGTCACAAATTTTATTAAAGTTACAAAAGTTTTCCAGAAAAAAATTAATTATTTACAAACGGAATGTACCTCTGCCAAATTATCAATATGGCAGGTATTTTCCCTTATTACTTGCTATGATGGTTTTGTTTTAGTGAACCCAATCGAACTAGTTTTTGCAAACAAAAGAACCAAAAAGGTATTTTACATAGGTTTTACTATGGCTCAAGATTGAAGATTATAGCATAATGGGAAATTGAGTTATCGGATTTGAAATTTTTTTACGAAAATTCTCTACCACAACGTACTTGCTGCACGCAGACCCTCTTCATATCTTATTTACTGTTGCTGTATCCATACTTTTTTAAATGATAAAATATTGTAGCTCTCTATGTGAGACTGACAAACAAGGCAACTTAAATTTCATTTTTGGAAAAATATTTTAAACAAATGAAATTAGGTTAACAATTTAAACGTAAATTAAAAATCTTGGTTCTCAGCTTGGTCACGGGGGTTCTCCTCCCCCTTCTACATCCCTACAACCACCCTCAATGCATAAATAAGAACAATATAAACAAGAAAAATTGCTTCGGAACAACCCCCAAAAAAGTTGCGTGACCTGCGGTGAATAAGGGTTCTGGGCAAAGTAAACCGGATTTTAGGGGAGTATAGCTGCAAAATGGGCAAAAGGTAGCTTACAGAGGTCCAAATAAGCTGGTTTTGTCAAATTTTATGCGCAGTTTTCCTTTTTATCTTCTTCCCTGCCCAGCACCCCTATTCACTCCTGGTCCTGTAACTTTCTTAGGAGCCATTTGTAAGAAATTTTTCTTGTGGTATTTGCATCCAGAATACGTTCTAAGCATGCTCCTGAATTTTATCTAAAAGTCGCCCGTGTGCTAAACTGCAAATTTAGTTTTGTTTCCAAAAGGCATGTACCTGCTAAATTATAAAGGTGGCAGGTATTTTTCCTTATTAATCGCTTGGATGATCCATTTTAGTCAACTCAATCGAACCAGTTTCTACAAACCAAATCAGAAAAAAAAATTTTTAAAAGAATTTTGTACTTATTTTTTAAATCTAGTACCCACGCTGCCTTTATATTTTTACTATGTATCAAAACTGAAGATTCTAGTTTATTGGGAAATTGAGTTATCTGAAATATTTCGCTACCATAACGCATTTGCTGCACCTAAACTCTTTTCAACACTTATTTACTATTACTGTATCCATACTTTTTGAAAATGAAATAAATATAAACAATACAAAATGTTTAATTTTAACATTTTAATAATTTATTGCCTTTAAACTTACAGACCTAAATTTTGGTAAATTGTTCACCCTTTATATATATATATATATATATATATATATATATATATATATATATATATATATATATATATATATATATATATACATATATATATATATATATATATATATATATATATATATATATATATATATATATATATATATATATATATATATAATTGAAACTGACCCTGGATTTGGGTTCTAGGGGGTCTAGTTCAAAGTTGTGATCTCCTCGTTAGTAATTTTTTTAAAGAAAATTCCCTAAAACTAGCACTTGTGAAGCCACGGGAATGTCTACGACTGTATTAA
This sequence comes from Tillus elongatus, assembly GCA_964006375.1. Taxonomy (NCBI): domain Eukaryota; kingdom Metazoa; phylum Arthropoda; class Insecta; order Coleoptera; family Cleridae; genus Tillus; species Tillus elongatus. Next base: position 100,053,890 of record OZ023268.1, on the reverse strand, counting down.
ATATGGAACGGTTTCACTAAGTTAGGGCAGGAACAACCAACCAGATATGCTATTCAAATTGAATTAAGTCTTAAAACTTTCATGTCATCTTTATCAAATTATTTTATATACAAAAACTCGCTAAAAAATATATCGGAATAACAACAATCAGGTTAGATAACTGTAAAGTGAAATGTGACTAAAAAAATATGATAAAAAGTAAAGTCACTAACTAGGATTAGAACTCGTCATGCGAGAGTCGAAAATAGGATGTACCGGTACCTAGCCCACTGAGCTACGCACTACATGCATTTACTAGTACGCATATCCCATTGTTCAAGGTTTTAGAATTCACACAAAACCATTTTGATTTACAATGGACTTTTTGCTCATATCTTAACGAAATCAAGGAAAACAACGACTTAGACACATATCTAGGAGCTTGTTAGTCATTTCTTGTAATATTTTTCACTCACATCTGATCAATTAATTTTGACGTTTGAAATTTCTTGAATCAGATTTAATTAATTAAAAACTAACTTTTTGTCTTTTAAGATAGAGATCTGAATTGGCACATAGGATACTCTTTATGAAAGTAAACAGCGTACCAAACTTGGTTGTCCTCACGATGTTATTTCCAGAGATAGAAATTTTTTTCGAAAAAAAAACACAAAATTTTCCAGGAAAACCTGGGCGATTTTCCTGACTAACCAGATTATTCAAGCCACTTGCAAAAGGAAGGTATGCGTGGAATTTGATCAAAATCGGACTATTATTTTTTGAGTTATCGGTGATTATATATATATATATATATATATATATATATATATATATATATATATATATATATATATATATATATATATATATATGTATATATGTACATATATATATATATATATATATATATATATATATATATATATATATATATATATATATATATATATATATATATAGGCGGTCATTTGAAGATTTTTTTTCAAAAGTCGGGATCTCCTTATTAGTGATTTTTTTTAAAGAACATTCAGTAAAACGTATTCTTTTTGAACATTTTACGCCACTGGATTCTACGCCAAAGTTTCTACAAGGATTCATTTATAACTTTTTGACAAGTTGTCAAACAAGTGAAATACAAGGGGTATCTGACAATGCAATTATTTCAATATCGCCCTGTAGCTCGGAAACTAAGAGGGCTACGACAATTTTGTTTTCGGCATCTTTCGTTTCACAAAAAAGTAGCCCAAATTCGCGAAAACCGCAATGTTCTATAGATACAGATATGTAACGAATTTGTTAAACAGATAATAAAGGTAATAAAGAAGAAACAAAAAGTTATATCTAGCCCTATGAGTATACCTGTAATTCAAAAAAGAATATTTATGACAAAACTTAGCCTATTCTATAACTGACATCTCATTCTTCGTTAGCGTCGAATCAACTTTTTGACCTTGAAGTTTAATAAAGTCTATTTATTATGGAAAAATCTTTGTCGTGTGGCCTTTTTCGAACTGTCAAAGAAAAATTTTGATCTTCAAAAATTGACTAAAAAAATAATTATATGTAATATTTTTTATAAAATCAATAGCAATATAGTGCTGGAAATTGAATCATAGCTTCCACACAGCTGTAATAATTTATTCTCTGCAGAAAGACATTCTCATGGAATGAATTTAGGGCCCATGGCTTGACCAAAAAGAAAATGTTTGTATTCCTGTACCCATCAACTTTTGAAACGTTATATTACTCGAGTTTTATTGAAACAATGCCAATTTACACCAAATCACCACTTATTTATCCCTTACCCCCTGAAGCGATCTTACCCAAAAACAATTCAAAGACCAGATGTTTGATGAAACTAAAATTCTTCTAATAAATAAACCATAAAACGTTATATTACTCGAGTTTTAACGAAAAAATGCAAATTTTCACCAAATCCCTCCCATTCATCCCCTATCGGCTAAAGCGATTTCATCCAAAAACGATCCAAACCGTTCAGTGCTAACTGTAACCAAATCCGAAGACGATATCTCAATTCGTTCTAAAGTTATCGTGGCTATAAACAGACAGACATACAGACCGACATACAAAGAAAATTTTCGTTCTTAAATTATGTTTTCTATATGTGTCGATACTTTTTACAACGTTTAAGCGGAAAACTTTTTTGGAATTTTTGTCGCCGATGCGATACTTCCACACGTTGTGACGATGTGGAAGTAATAATAGATTACTTAGTGTAAGAATTATTCTAACAACTGAATATTTTTCTGGCTTCACAAATGTTTGTTTTCTTTAACCGGTTTTGCTGCTTGACAGCATCATTAGACATCACAAAAATTGACTATTTCGTTTCTGGGTCGTTTATAAGTAGGAATTTAAGCATAAAATCGTTGTTACCTTGAAAAATGTTGGTAGGCGTATTTCTAAAAGCCATACAAGTTTTAACGACTTTTTAGGCTTGCTTTTGAGGGTAGTTTAATATTTTTAATTTAACTGTCTTAATTATACAACTTTTACTTATTTTGTAGTATTTATAAAATCTATTTTTTTTTTACTTCATCCAGGAGTTTCTTGCTAATTCATGTGAATACAGTTAGGTTCCGCATATAATTGTACAAAGGAAATTTTACATAAATAAAATTTTAGATGTAAATTGTGTCTGTATGTATGTGTGTGGACGTGTGTGCGTGCGCGTGCGTGTGTAGAGGTAGGAGCGTGAATGAATATAATAGTTAGGTGAGATACTGTAGTAACAGAAACTTTGTAAAGCTCCAAACACCTGCTGTCTGTGCATCCCCATGTTTTCCGTGGTCTTTTCTTGTGTGTCTTATAGCAATATGCTCTGATAGACCCATGAGCAAGTATTGCAGTCCCTGTCCATATCATACATATGAATGAAAAAAAAAAGTACAAAAATATAAGTGTAATTTTTAGAATGACCGGTAGAAATACTTCAACAAAATATCATTCAAAATTTCTGTGGCTAATGGAATTAAAATTCCGAAGCTAGCTCACTGAACTGAACTGAATGTGAATAGTCAATATTTCACTTTTTCTTGCATATATATATATATATATATATATATATATATATATATATATATATATATATATATATATATATATATATATATATATATATATATATATAGGGTGGCCCACCAAATACGCCACGGGCCTTCACGTCTATATTTTTCGTTATTTCGAATTTATTTCAAACGGAGATTGTGTACGTTGAAAAGGACTAGAACCGAAAATGATTTTCAGATATGCAGGATGATTCAAAAAAGTGTGACACCTCAAAGTTATGTTTTTTCTTATGGAACACCCGATTTTTGACAATTTTGAATTCTATGAAATCACATCAGAACCTCTGCAGTTGGGTATAGGGAACCCTAGTATCATATGAAAGATAATTATTTTCTTCATGGAAGGCAGTAAAAAATATAGGGTGTTCCATTCGAAATAAATGAAATAATCTGCTTTTAATGTGCCGATAATAAAACTGGAATTTTTGAACGCCCTGTAGAGTATTGCTAAATATTGACTACAGTAGTTGATCAAGTACCAAATCCACCATCAAAAGCTAGTGATTTTTTTTCAAGATATCATCTGATAATGGATATAAGATTTTTTCGAAAACCTCACATTCGTCGAAAAATCAAGATATCTGGAAAACCGTAATATGTGGGTATAGGGATCCTTGAAGTAAGTGAACCTATTTTTCTTGGAATTCAAAAACGTTGTCGAATACCGGGTGTTCCATAAGAAAAAACATAACTTTGAGGTGTCATACTTTTTTTGGATCATGCTATATATGTGAAAATAATTATATATCTGGTCAGTGCTTTCATGAGTACATGGTGGATTACTACTACTTTTCTTCTTGACAATAAAAAATAATAATCATCAGCAAAACTAAATAACAGGAAGACGCGTTTAGATCTACCGCAAGACCTACAATGTCCTTAAGATCTATGATTCTACGGTACGCAGAAGACTCATAAAATACGCAAGAATAGCCGTTGAGTCACAGCTCCAAAATATGTAAAGTGTCTGCCGATACCGCAAAAGGCGAAACCGGTTGCACAGAAAGAAAGAAGCACTTGTGAAGCCAGAGAAGAAACATCTGCCTTTGTATTTATTTGGAAAATCTCACTTTATAGTTTAAGGACAGCATCGCGATACGCCAGGAGGAGTGATAGTGAAAAATTCGACGACATAATGCATCGACCAAACTCTCAAACACTCCCAGAAGAAATTGTCTAGACGTTTTCTTACATATACTGGATTTCCTGTACCAATTAACGGAATTATGAATATCCAAAAGTATAAAGAGTTACCACAGGAAACAAATTGCTTAAATTCTGGAAAAAGTTGACCATACTGGAAAAGCAGCCACATATCAAAAGTCGAAATCGCGATGAACAAATTCTTGAAGACTGTAAGACTGTGGATTTCATCCAAAACGACTCAAGCACGTTATCCAACTGAAGGGATTATGTATCTTATACTAAACTTATTAATACTGTCACTTACAATTTTATTAATATTGTCAGTTATGATAAATAAGCAAATTCTGAAAATGTTGCTCATGTCACTACTGTCATGTGTCGTTAGGGCAATCTTGTAACATTATTATTACGGATCTGATGAAACTTCTTTGACCGTCCACATTGAGCTATTGAAGGGTGGAGTGTGCATGCATATGAACACAATGCACTCTCTAGAGACCTATAAATCAATACGGATCAATGCCTTATTATCGTGTGTATGAAGTGTATGGCATAGTGGCCCACTGACTACTGTAATGGGCACAGGACGTACGCAAAGTCGTTCAGATCTCACCCCTAGCTTATGAGACTGCCAACTAGTGGAAGGTGGCGTGCAGACTGTCGAAAAAACTAACGAGGCAATAACTCACATTTCTATTTATAATAGTTTTTAATGGTATGACATTTTTATGTACCGCAAATTCAATCAGTGCTTAATAAAATCTGCGATAAATTGAAAAACTTGCTTCAAAGTGTACGGCTAGTTATTTTTCTAGTGTGTATTTTGTATCTTGTCTTCAGCAAGTTTTCGTAGAAAAGGTTCGCTAATGAGGAGATCGTGACCTTTGAATTTTGGAAATATTTCCTCAAATGAGTGCGAACCCTAGAAACCATATTCGCGGTCAGTTTTAATTTTTAGTGAATTTTTATTTAAAAAATTCACTAATAGAGAGGTATCGATGGTGAGACTTTGCAAAAATTCTTTCAAATGAGCGCGAATTAGGACCCCTAGAACCCATATCCGGGGTCAGTTTGAATTTTTATATGTTTATATATATATATATATATATATATATATATATATATATATATATATATATATATATATATATATATATATATGTATGCGTCTGATAACTCAAAAAATAATTAACCGATTTAGATGAAACTCGGCAAGTGCCTTTCTTTTATTAATGGCTTGGATGAGTTCGTTGTCCAGGAAAATCGGACGGGGTTTTCCGGGAAAATTTTGAGTTTTCTTTCAAAAAATTTTTTTCCGAAAATTTCGATGTCTACATATTGCTTTGGGAAATACCTAACTATGTGCCAAAATTCAGCTTTCTAGGATTACAGAAAAATGAGCTATTCAAATTTGAAACATTTATGTTTAAATCATAAGTATGTGGTTGCTGTTGGTTAGTCAATGCTTCTCTTATTGACTCATGAAATTCATTTTTAAGTTTCCGAAAAATGTCAATAATACTGAATTCACTGATTGTTAATCATTGGAAGCATTTACGATTATATATAACCCTATTGTAATTTATTATCATTTATCACCTCTGTAGTTAAATCATAAGTATGTGGTTGCTGTTGGTTAGTCAATGCTTCTCTTATTGACTCATGAAATTCATTTTTAAGTTTCCGAGAAATGTCAATAATACTGAATTCACTGATTGTTAATCATTGGAAGCATTTACGATTATATATAACCCTATTGTAATTTATTATCATTTATCACCTCTGTAGTATAATTATTTTTTTCCTTACAACTCGCAGCGTTTTTAGTCAATTGTTGTTATTAATAGTCAATAGTTTCTTTCCGAATACACACAGCTTCCATTGTCTTCTGCTTCTGCCGCTGTTACAGTCCTTTTATTTAGAGGTAGAGTTGTAACCACTCATACAGCCAGTGTTTTTTAACCACGTGGCTGGGGGACTGACCGAATTCATTCCCAGTTGCTGTTGATTTACTCATAGTCTCTTAATATGTTTGAAGATGTGGTGTCTACTTCATTCCAAGTCACTATTAACCGACTATTTATGAAATCAAATAAGTAAATTAAATCGATTGTCATAAAATATGTAGTGTATTAAGACAAGGGAAAAAGAAATAAAACATATATAACTGTGCACATTTTGATTATATTTTAGGGTGCTTGAGAGAGGTATTGTCACAGCATAATATCTTATTAAAGTTCATTTGTAAATAGGTTTAATTTTTATATGTTTATATATATATATATATATATATATATATATATATATATATATATATATATATATATATATATATATATATGATAATTAAAAAAATAATCAACCGATTTCGATGAAACTTGGCAAGTGCCTGTCTTTTATTAATGGCTTGGATAAGTTCGTTATCCAGAAAAATCAGACGGGGTTTTCCGGAAAAATTTTGAGTTTTCTTTCGAAAAATTTTTTTTCTCCGAAAGTAACAAAGCTGTTTTAATGAAATTTACTATATATGTTGCCTCAACCTTACTACGTACCAAAATTCAACTTTCTAAGTTTAGAGAAAATTGAGTTATTCAAATTTTAAATTTTCTTTCGAAAAAAATGTTTTTCTCCGAAAATTACAAAGTTATTTTAATGCAATTTTGTGGATATCTTGCCTTAGGAAAAACCTTACTACGTATTAAAATTAAACTCTCTAAGTTTATAGAAAATTGAGTTATTTAAATTTGAAGCATTTAATAAAAATTCACTACCATACCGCACTTGCTGCGTCCCGAGTTTTTATATGTTTATATACGAGTATCTAAATGCGCAGATCATTTTTGTGAAACTTTGCTGTCACAACGTACTTGCTGCGTCCCCACTTTACTTCTCTGGACTTTTATAGTCGGTCTAGCTCTCCGACTGGGCCTAATCAGCGGTCCTACGGAGCAGTGTTACCCCACCATTCTGGAAATTTGGCCGTGCAGCTTCTTTTCTAGAACGACGGTAAGTACCTTTGACGTGCTAGACATCGCATGATACGCGGTACCGGTGGTTTTACGCCTGCTCCGTGGGGAAGAATGTGCAGGCATTCAATTTGCTCAAACACAATGGCACAACACCAGTTCTTGTTAATTTTACAGTATGTAGTAAAAAGAAAATGACGCTTCTACTGGGAATCGAACCCAGGACCTTTGGCTTCAGAGGCACAAGCCTCAACTCAATAAACTTTATTTACAATAAGAACAATATTTACAAAAATACATACATATTCTTGCTACAGGTTATAAAATCGTGTCAATGTGAAACTCCTATAATTAATATATTTTCACTGTACAATCTATTAATGTGTATACAAATTATACTTATTATAATGTGTGAGAAGCTTAGAGCTGTTATAAAGTTACGTAGTAATTTGTGTTGAATTATCAGGAAAATGTAGCTGTTTAAAAAACCTGATCCAGATGATTAATTGTGTGGGTGATTGTTTTGGACTTGTGTCCTTCTGTTTAAGTAGGCATGTTAGTTGGAGACAAAGTCTTCGTTGAATAATTCCAAATGCTGGTATATCAATTTGTGTTTAATTTTAATATTACTGTTTTGTCGGATGTTGGTTAGGTTTTCAGTGAGTTTACTATTATTAATAGAAAAGTTGTAGAATTTGTCAGAAATTTTATTTATGTGGTCTTTTAAAGTGGGTAGATTTGTTACGGAGTGAAGGGTGTTAGCTCTTGTGTATCTGCTTAAATCTGTGATTAGTCTAAGACATCTATTTTGAAACCTTTGGAGAGGAAGTCTTGTTTTCGAGGCACCACCCCAAACCTGACATCCATAGGCGAGTGTCGGTCGGAGTACCGCCGTGTATATTAGTTTTTTATTTACAAAACTCATGTTTCTATTGATCAGGGTGGGGTATAAATAACGCATTGCAGAGAAAGCATTATTTTTTAACGAATTGATGTGTTTGGGGAAATTTAGCCTTTGATCGAGGTGTGCGCCTAGGTATTTTACATTATTCGTTGGCTGTATTTGCTGCTGTGATATTTTTAGTGGTGTAAAAATTTTAATAGTGTCAAGTTTTTTGCTAAAGATTATGTTCTCGGATTTAGAGGCGTTTAATTTAATTTTATATTTGTCGTAGTATCCTTGTAGTATGTCTAAATGGATTTGTATCTGTTTGCTGGCGACATGTCTGGAGAACGAGTGTGCGTATATGGTGGCAGTGTCATCGGCGTACATGGCCAATTTAGTTTTCTCAAAGTGTGGAATATCTGCGAGATAGTAGTTAAAGAGTGTTGGACCTAGTACTGAACCCAGGGGAACTCCTGCATTGATGTTTTTTTTTGTGTGAGAGGCAGTTATTTATTTTTACCTGGAATGTTCTGTTGGTGAGGTAGCTATGTATTAATTTTATTATGGCCGGTGGAAATTTGTATTTTATGAATTTGTATATGAGTCCTTCTAACCACACTCTATTAAAGGCATTTTCTATGTACAGAAGGACCATTGCTGTATCTCTATCTTGATTGAAGTTTTTTGTTATATCATTAACTATCCTTGCTACCTGCATTATCGTGGTGTGAGATTGTCTAAAACCAAATTGGCAACTAGGTAATATCTTGAGTTTGGACTCAATGTTGTTGATTTGCAAGGCTGTTTTATTTAGTAAAAAACATGGTATACAGTACCTGCAAATTATGGATTGGTGAGGACAATGAAAGAAAGTAAGAGGATATCAAAAGAGATATTGAAAAATTATAATTCTAATCTGGGTATTTTATTAAAATAGACGTGGTGACAATTTGTATAGCTTCACAAATGTAGATTTTCTTTTCTGCAACCTCAAATAGAAGGCTCAGTGAAAGACATTAAACGAGACAAAAGTAAATCCATATGATTGTATCCGCGAAACCAAACAAAAATCTTCAAGAGTCTGTGACCAATGGACTTAATCTTTCGAGGTCGTCCCAAACACGTGCGCGCACACATAGAGGTACACTTTTCTGTAACCAGTTCTGCTGCTGGACAGCATCCTCAGACAAAAGAAATTTTTAGTTTCAAGTTGCTGTTAAAAAAACACTTTTTTTGACTTCAAAAATCATTCTGAATAAACTAAAACCACCTTAAAAAACATTAAAAGAGTGAAACAAACGAAGATTAAATATTTTAATGTCGGTTCCAATTTTATACAGAAAGCCCTACCACAAATATGTTATTAGACACGTGTGTCACAACGACCCTAAACTACCACAGATTTGTAGGTTCAAAAATATTGACAATACATTCACAAAATTTTGTACGCCTAAATCTTTCATTGTGGTCTATTCAACTAAGACATTTTATTTTTCTGTCGCTTACGATTATACTGAAAATGGCTACCAATTATTGTATTTTAAAAGAACATTATATTTATACATTGTTGTAGCATATCCTACATAAAAATGTTTGGTTTAGAAAATATACATATATTTCTTTATGGCAGTTGCAGGCCATTCAAAAAACTCTGGGCGCAGAAAGTGCGTTATGGAAGTGAATTTTCATAAAAATGCTTTTAATTACAAATATACCGCTCTAATGCGAGCAGGCATCAATTTGGTTACCGGTATAACCTATATAGTAGGAACAATGTACCATATTTTATCAAAATAATTATTTGAAAATGTACAAAAATTTTCCGAAAATAAACTTTAAATGTTTCTGAGAAAACTGGTCTCCTAGCCAATGAACCTTATAGGTTAATAGCAAATTGAATTATTGAAATTTGAAACATTTGATGAAAATTCGCAACCAAAACGCCCTTGCTGCGTTCATACAAAAATTTTCCGAAAATAAAGTTAAATGTTGGTTTCCTAACCAACAAAACTTACGAATAGCAAATTGAGTTATTGACATTTGGAGGATTTAATGAAAATTTGCTACCAAAACGCACTTACTGCGTCCAGATTTTTTCTTACAAGCATGCATCATATTTCGAAAAAAATTCTAAAATGCAGTAACGAATTTGTTCTACGAAAATTAGCTAAAAATTATAGACCGTTAAACCATTAACTTCACTAAACTTACAACGAAAGCATTAACTTAACTAAACAGACAGCCAAAGCATCAGAGAAAGGGTCTATTTGAAATAAATTTTCTGTAAATATTTTAGTAAAATGAAGGGCAATGACGGTTGAATCTGAAACTTAAGGATTCGCAGAACACTCGTCTTGTAACATTTTCTTTTCACAATCCCTATTTGTTTCACGTTCTTTGCCTAAACATTGGCAATTTTGACTTTTTAAATTGCGAGTTTGACATTTTAAATATCGAGTTTGACATTTTGAGGATAACTCCAAAATTTGTTGTTTTAGCTGCCCGTAAGTTTTTTGTCCTTAAACATAGAGACCTAAGTTTTGGTACATCGTTCACTCTTTATAATACAAATACGCGTACCAAATTTGCTTGCCCTCACTTTGTTATTTACGGAAATATGAATTTTTTAGATAAAAAACACAAAATTTTCCAAGAAAACCTGGTTCCTGGCTAACAAACTTATCCAAGCCACTTTCAGAAGGAAGGTACTCACTAAATTTGATCAAGATCGGTCTATTATTTTTTAAGTTATCGGTACGATATATATATATATATATATATATATATATATATATATATATATATATATATATATATATATATATATATATATATATATATATATAAACACGGATCTCCCCATTAGTGAATTCACTAAAAAAGGAAATTTGAATCACCAACGACTTATGGGCCAGCCTGTAATTATAGAAATATTTTTTTGGATGTAGCTCAGGACACCGTATAATTAATGTATACAATTTTTTTTCGTATCTTGCATAATGACGGATATATTGAGCTTTAAAGATTTTTTACGAAAATTCGACAAAAATGATATACCATTAACCGATAAACTCTATTATAGAGCCAGCTATAATAGCCAACACTACTGCCAAAGTATCAGAGAAAGGGTCTATTTGAAATGAATTTTTGGGAATATTTTAGTAAAATGAAGGACAATGACGATTGAAACTAAGACTTCAGGCTTTGTAAAACATTCTTCTTGATACATTTTCCTTCCATAGCTCATATTAGTTTCAGGTTCATTGCCTAAATATTACCAATTTTGACGTTTAAAATCGTGACTTTTGACGTTTTGAGGAAAACCCAAATTTATTTTTCTTTAAATGCCTGTAACTTTTTTGTCCTTTAACCTACAGAGATAAACTTTGGTAGGTAACTTACTTATAATGATATAAACCCCAGTACCAAATTTGGTTGCCCTTACTTTGTTAATTCCGGAGATAATTTTTTTTTTCGAATTTTTTCGAAAGAAAACACAAAATTTGCCGGGAAAACCTCGGCGGATTTTCCTCGCTAACGAACTTATCCAAGCCACTTGCGAAAGAAAGGTACTCACCAAGTTTTTCAAAATCGGTCTATTATTAGTTATAGGTGTTGCACATAATATATATATATATATATATATATATATATATATATATATATATATATATATATATATATATATATATATATATATATATATATAAGCATATAAAGTCTGAAACGTCAATATTGGCAAGAATTAGGCAAATGTAGCAAAAAGAGTTTTTTGCAAACCCTTAAGTTTCAGCTTCAGTCGTCATTGTCTTTCATTTTACTAAAATGTTTCCAGTCAATTAGTTTAAGTACACTCTTAGATGCTTTGGCACTAGTTTTAATTATAGATTTTATCGATGAATGGTTTATATTTTTTTGCGAATTTTCGTACAGTAACGCTCAATATATCCGTTAATATACAAAATGCGAGAAAAAATTGTATACATTAATTATATGGTGTCTTTAGCTGCATCTTATAAAATTATTTCTACACTCACACTGTGGCACGTAAGTCGTTCGTCCAAATTTTCTTTTTTATAAATCGAACATGCCTTATATTATTACATTTTTGCATTTCCATCCAAATATAATGCATATTTGTAAGGAAATAAATTATGTAGGCAACAAGTACGTTATGTTAGCGAATTTTCATTAAATGCTTCAAATTTCAATAGCTTAGTTGGCTATTAACCTAAGGTTCGTTGCCCAGGAAACCATTTTTTTTCAGCAACAGTTTAGGTTTATTTTCGGAAAATGTTTGTACATTTTCAAAGAATAAAGTTATTTTGATAAAATATGGTAAATTCTTTCTACTATATAGGTTATACTGGTAACCAAGTTTGATGCCTGATTTCTCAAGAAAAGACATATTTGTTGTTAAGAAACATTTTAATGAAAATTCACTACCATGATGCACTAGCTGCGCCCCGAGTTTATTTTTATTTAAAGAGTTGCAGCTTCCAAACCAATAAAGATATCTCCATAACATTTGGTGCACATATTGCCTTTGGAGACATTTCATTATGTACGAAAATTGGAGATTCCAGCAAAATTAGAAAGTGGGGTATTAAAATTTCAGAACTTTTGGAAAGTTGGTTGCCAAAAAGATGTTTTGTATTATTTCTTTACAGTGACTGAATTGTAAGGTTTGCACTTTAAGTAAGAAGCTTACCATATTTTGCTTAACACTAATACAACACTTACGTATTCATTAACAAATATTCAAATGGAAATATTCTGCTAAGAGCTTTTCTTTCAAACACTAGTACCAATAAAACACTTTATCCTCGGAGAGGAGGTCTTGAAAGTGACAGGAAGCAGCATGTGGAAGCGACTAGTGAAGTAAGCAAATTCCAATTTCGATCTAGTTACCAAGAGAAGCGAAATTAAAATCCTAATATACGATTTCAATCGAGTATGTGTGTATGAATCACCAGCAAGTCATTAGACTCCCGACTCCCGTCCCTCTCTTTGAGATGAAGAGCACACATGTGGCCCTGCTCTGAGTTTAAAAAGTACAGAGCCGGTCTATGGTCTATGGCAAACTAAGTTTTATACCAAAGGTATTTTCTGTGCAATATGTTCGGAATTATGTCCGTCCGTAATTAAGAATATCATTTAACGAGACTTATTTCCTCCCCTATTAGCGAATTAAAAAAAAATTCGCTAATGAGGAGATCTGTCAAAACGTCAAACTTGCAATTGTAAACGTCAAAATTGGCAATGTTTAGGTAAAGAACTTGAAATAAATGCGGATTTTGAAAAGAAAATGTTGCAAGAAGAGTGTTCTGCGAACCCTTAAGTTTCAGATTCAACCGTCATTGCCCTTCATTTTACTAACATATTTTCATAAAATTCATTTCAAATAGACCCTTTCTCTGATGCTTTGGCTGTCGGTTTCGTTAAGTTGATGCTTTCGCTGTAAGTTTAGTGAAGTTTATGGTTTGATGGTCTATAATTTTTTTAGCTCATTTTCGTAGAACAAATTCGATAATGCATTTTTGCATTTTTTATCCAAATATGATGCGTTTGTAAGAAAAAAATCTGGACGCAGTAAGTGCGTTTTGGTAGAGAATTTTCGGTAAATTTGCAGTTTAGCTCCCGAACGCTTTCCAAAAAACTGCTTTCAGAAACCTGCCTAGGGCCTCCTCTGGATCCACAAACCCCAAGAAAAATTTCTGGTTCACACCCCTAAGGAAGTTACGGGACCAGGAGTGAGTAGGGGTATATAGTTTTTTCTAGCAAATTTTCGTAGAACAAACACGTTTATGCGTTTTTGCATTTTTTATCGAAATATGATGCGTTTGTAAGAAAAAAATATGGACGCAGTAAGTGCGTTTTGATAGAGAATTTTCGGTAAATTTGCAGTTTAGCTCCCGAACGCTTTTCAAAAAAAACTGCTTTCAGAAACCTGCCTAGGGCCTTCCCTGGATCCACAAACCCCAAGAATAATTTCTTGTTCACACCCCCCAAGGAAGTTACGGGACCAGGAGTGAGTAGGGGTATATAATTATATTTTAGCTAATTTTCTTAGAACAAATTCGTTAATGCGTTTTTGCATTTTTTTATCGAAATATGATGCGTTTGTAAGAAAAAAAATCTGGACGCAGTAAGTGCGTTTTGGTAGCGAATTTTTGGTAAATTTGCAGTTTAGCTCCCGAACGCTTTACAAAAAATTGTTTTCAGAAACCTGCCTGCCCCCCTCCCCTGGATCCATAAACCCCAAGAATAATTTCTTGTTCACACCCCCCAAGGAAGTTACGGGACCAGGAATGAGTAGGGGTGCTGGGCGGGGTAGGTAGTAAAAAGAAATATGAGCAGAAAATTCGAATAAAACGGGCCTGAAAGCTGTCTTTTTCACATGTTGAAGTCATATCCCCTTTAAACCCTGCCTACCCCGCACAGCGCCCCTATCCCCCCAGGTGCCGTAACTTCCTTGGCAGGTAGGAACAAGACATTTTATTGTGGTTTATGCAGCGAGGGTGGTTGTATGCACGCGACGGGGAAGGAAAATCCCCACGACGGAGCTTCGTCGTAGGCATTTTCCTTCCCCCCTTGTGTGCATACAACCACCCTCGTTGCATAAACCACAAGAAGAACTTCTTGTTCATACCCCCCAAGGAAGTTACGTGACCTGGAGCAAATGGGGGTGCTGTGTGGGATAGGCAGGGTTTAATGGGGACATGGCTTCAAATAGACAGGTTTCAAGCAGTTTTCTTCGCATTTTCTGCTCATATTTCCTTTTTACTACCTACCCCGCCCAGCACCCCTATTCACTCCCAGTCCCGTAACTTCCTTGGGGGGTGCGAACAAGAAATTTTCTTGTGGTTTGTGCATCCATGTGGGGTCCTAGTAATGTTTCTGAAAACAATTTTTTGAAAAGCGTTCGGGAGCTAATCTGCAAATTTACCGAATTTTCATTAAATCCTTCAAATTTCAATAACTCAATTTGCTAGATTAACGTAAGCTTTGTTGGTTAGGAAACCAACATTTAAGTTTATTTTCGGAAATTTTTTGTATATTTTCAAACCATAAGTAATTTTGATAAGATATAGTACATTTGTTTCTACTAATCAGATTGATGCCTGCTCGCATTTGCCATTAAAAACATTTTTATGGAAATTCACTTCATAAAACACTTGCTGCGTCCAGACTTTTAAAAAATGTTTATATATTTTCAAACGATAAAGTTATTTCGATGAAATATGGTACATTGTTTCTACTATATAGGCAACCAAGTTTGATGCCTGCTTTCATCAAAGAAAGACATTTGCATTAAAAATATTTTTAAAAAAATTCGCTACCATAACGCACTTGCTAAGTCCAGACTTTTTAAATATGGTCTTTTGTTGTCTATCATTTACTCCTCTCAACGTTAAATTATTTTAGAAAATTTTAATAGAAAAAATTCGCTATTAATGAGGTTACGACTTCAAGATTTTCTAAAAATTCTGGACGCAGCAAGTGCGTTATGGTAGTGAATTTTCATTAAAATGTTTTTAATAACAAATATGTGTGTTTTTTTAAGAAAGCAGGCATCAAATTTGGTTACCAGTATAACCAATATAGTAAAAACAATGTGGCATGTTTCATCAAAATAACTTTATTGTGTGAAAATGTACAAAAATTTCCAAAAGTAAACTTAAAGGTTAATAGCAAATTGAGCTGTTTAAATATGAAACATTTGATCAACATTCGCTACCATAACGCACTTGCTGCGTCCAGAATTTCTTTTCCTACAAAGATGCATTATATTTCGATCGAAAATGCAAAAATGCAATAACATAAGGCGTGTTTGATTTAAAAAAAAAAAGGAAATTTGTATCACCAACGACTTATGGGCTGTGATTGTAGAAATATTATTTTAAGATGTAGGTCAAGACACCCTATAATTAATATATACAATTTTTTTTCATATCTTATATAATAACGGATATATTGAGCTTTATTGATTTTTTACGAAAATTCGACAAAAATTATATACCATTAAACGATAAACTCTATAGCTAAGACTACTGCCAAGCATCAGAGAAAGGGTCTATTTGAAATGAATTTTCTGCAAATATTTTAGTAAAATGAAGGACAATGACGGTTGAAACTAAGACATTAGGGTTTGTAAAACATCGTTCTTGAGACATTTTATTTCTATACCCCGTATTAGATTCAAGTTACTTGCCTAAATGTTGCCAATTTTGACATTTTAAATCGTCACTTTGACGTTTTGAGGAAAACCCCAATTTATTTTTCTTTAAATGCCTATAACTTTTTGTCTTTTGAGCTACATAGCTAAATTTTTGTAGGTAACTTACCTATAAAGATGTAAACCTCTGTACCAAATTTGGTTGTCCTTACTTTGTTAATTCCGGAGATATGATTTTTTTTCGAAAGAAAACACAAAATTTTCCGGGAAAACCTGGGCAGATTTTCCTGGCTAACGAACTTATCCAAGCCATTTGCAAAAGGAATTTTTTCACCCAATTTAATCAAAATCGGCCCATTATTTTTTGAGTTATCGATGTGATACATATATATATATATATATATATATATATATATATATATATATATATATATATATATATATATATATATATATATATATATATATATATATATATATATATATATATATATATATATATATATATATATATATATATATAACATATAAAAATTGAAACTGACCCCGGATATGTTTTTTGGGGGGCCTAATTAGCGCTCATTTGAAGAAATTTTTTCAAAATTCAAAAGTCGGGATCTCCTCATTAGTGAATTTTTTTTAAGAAAATTCACTAAAAATGTCTTTAAATGAGCGCGAACTAGGGCACCTAGAACCCATATCCACGGTCAGTTTCGAATGTTATAAGTACAATTTTCAGACCTGACGATTGTTTCGCTAACAAAGTTAGCGTTATCAGAGGGATGAATAAAAGCTGGAACCACTACTAATACAATCTCTCCCAGATTGGTGCTGTATGTATTGCTATCTCGGTTATTATAAGAGCTACGGAGTTAGTTAAGGGGGCAATGTTTCTCAGGATTCTAGTACCATTTCGGAACTGTCATCACATTTTATCATTTGTTTTTGAAATAATGGCGAAAAGCCAAAAATGATGAGTTTTTGACAAACCCCCGTATCTCGGTTATCTGAGGACATACAGTATTTTGGTTTAGACATTTTATGGGCACTTTTTAAGGTCTTTCTAATAAAAATTAAAAAAAGAATATCTTTTACCGTTTTCGAGATAATTACTTTGTTTTTGTTAATTTTTTCTTAATTTTTTATCCCCATTCAAAAATGTATTACAAAAAGGTATTTTCTTTCGAATAAATACTCAAATAAACAAATCAAAAATTTCCTAATGAATTTTTTTATCGCATAAATGGCAAATGAGGTTTAATTTGAAATGGTTTCCATATTGTTTTCATTGCATTTCATTGATTCAATTTGAATTCGCTACTTTTTTCTCTTTGGTTTAATTTAATTTCCATTACGTTGATACTATTTTCAAATATTCGACCATTAGACACGGCTTTTAACTAACAAATGAAGACACTATGTGAAAACTGGAACCTGTGATGAGCACTAATAAGTACACTTGGAGAACCCAAATCACCACAACACATATATCAGAGACCTTACGATCGTTTGGTTGACCATGTCAACATCTTTAGAGAAAAAAATTCTAAAATTAAACTACTAGCTACCGTGTATTTATATCGCGTCTAGGTAAAGGAACTAGTCCGAAGTAAAATTGTCTCCGAAGACCCATCGTTTGTTTATTGTGTAGTGAAACTACGAGGTCGAAGACCTGACTTAATCTTCTGGTCGGCAACTTAATGAACCCTTATCTAATATAATGATAATAGGTTTAAAAGGAACGGTACCGAGTTATTTTAGGAATCTGCACGTTCCCTTTCGATCTAGAAATTTACTATGTGGATATTGGAGCTAGCCGACAACCACATCTGGCGAGACAAACACAATAACCTTGGCTCATATTTTTTATATAGAAAACTAAACCTGAGTGTTTGGCTCACATTATTAACTCTAACAAAGGAGAAATAATTCAACTAAAATACTGCATAAAAATATATTTATATTGATTTTAATTCTTCGTAAACAGTCTTAAATAGCAATCTTGAATACGTGGGTCAAACTAGGAGAAACATAGCTACCAGATTTCGTGAACATCTCGCACATTTACAATATGGTACGGTGGACAAATCGTGTGTGGCACAACATATATGGGATAATAATCACCACACTGACAAAGAAAATTTGTAATAATCGATGCCAGTTAAGAGAATTAACCAATATACTCCGAAATCCTCAAATCTAAGATTATTGAAATGTAAACAAACTTACTTTAGGCTCGAAAAATCTCACTATCAGCAAAAGAGGCGACCGTTCGTTCGCAAGACCAACAATCTACTAATTCACAGGTGCCAAATGTTCAGACGTGTCTTCCATAGTTGCCACATCAGCATATTGTTTATAATTGGACAGAAAACGGAAATGGTACAATTGTCCCCTGGTACAACTGTCCCCGGTCTACCCTATAAGGTATGCGTGTCCCATATGTTGGCTGAAAGCATTTTATATAATAATTATAGCCCTAGCGTGCTATAGTGCGTTTCTAATTAAATTACGCGAGAAACTTGTGGAAAAATATCCTGGAACCCTGGACAAAGGTGTGTTATTTTTGAAAGACAACCGCAATACCCACAAATCGTTGATTGTGCTGCAAAAAAATGACAAAATTGGTTGATAACCGTATTCTACAGATTTAGCACCATCAGACTATAATTTATTTCCAAAGCTCGAAAAACATTTTATGTTAAAGAGTGGTTAGAAGACTGAAAAAAAGTATTTAAGAAGCTTAAGAATTGCTTTATAATCTTATGCTTATGCTGAGATTCTGGTAAATACATTAAATACATTAAATTTTACTTTAAAAACTTATTGCATTTTCTATTGTAGGCTAAGTAGTCTTCCATACATTCTGGTATAACTTGGCCCGTGTAGTTTTTAAATAATTTTATAATCTGGCGTTTATTCCGGCCCTGGATTAATTCTGTTTAAAATAAAGCGCACCCACCCCCTCTATTTCTCTAGCATCCTTATATAGTACGTGCAATTAACTTCACATTAGAAATCGGTCTGCATAACTTGTGGATATGACAAATGCGGATATGCAAAAATAGAGGGTCCGAAGCATCATCGTATTGTTTGATGATGATGATGGAATTATGACGTTTAATTCAGAAAAATCATTTGTTTTTTGCTCTCTATCATAGGGATGATCCCATCAAAATTAGCTGCAGTTGTTTTGTCCCATCAAGGCGTATGTAATATAGTCCTCAAGAGGATTAATATTTAATTTAGACTAGTTATTAATTAAATTTGTGTTTGAGGGATTTAGATCCTTAAGGACGATTATTATAAATACTTTAGTAGTTAGCTGATAGATTATTCAACTAGAAGTCGAGATATTTCCGCGACTATAGTCAATCACCGACGACAAGGAGCATTTGAGCTTATAGACTCAAATCTTTACTGTAAATATTCTTGTCTAAAAGCAAAAAGTTCGGGACGCAGCCGGTGCGTTCTAGTAGTGACTTTTCATATGAATTATACACTATTAGTAAGATATATTATTAAAACTAATTCTTTAAATTTAAATGGATCTTGGAAATAGGTTTTAGAGTCACATTTAGCGATTATTTGATAAAATTTATGTTTCATATTGAGCTAAAAAATTAAAATTTGGTCTTAGATATAATATGTAAGTACTGCAAGTGTGTTTAAAAAATTGTGTTACAAATTTCATAAAAGTTACGACAGTTTAAAAAAAAATTATTTACAAACGGAATGTACCTGTCAAATTATAAATATGGCAGGTATTTTTCCTTATTAATTGTTTGGATGGTTTTGTTTTAGTCAACCCATCCAGTTTTTGCAAACAATAAACAAGAAAAAGGTTATATATAACAAATTTGTAGTTATCCGCGAAGCTCATTATGTTATTTTTCTTTAATTTAGTACCCACGGTGCGTTTACATAGGTGTTACTATGGTTCAAGATCGAAGATTCTAACTTAATGGGAAATTTATTGAGCTATCGGATTTAAAATATTTTTACGAAAATTTTCTACCGTGCTTGCTGCACCCAGACCCTTTCCAACACTTATTTGCGGTTGCTGTATCCATACTTTTTGAAAATGATAAAATATTGCAGCTTACTATGTAAGACTGACAAACAAAGGAACCTCAACATCATTTCTGAAAAAAAAATGAAATGAGATAACAATTTAAACATAAATTGAAAATCTTGGTTCGCTGCTTCGTCGCGGGGGTGCCCCTTCCCATTCATCAATGCATAAACAAGAACAATATAAACAATAAAAATTCTTTTGGAGCAACCCCTAAGAAAGTCACGGGACCTGCGGTGAATATAGAGGTTCTGCGCGCGGTAGACGGGATTCTAGGAGGTATATCTACAGCATAATCAATATTATGCTGTGGTAAACCTGCAAAATGGGATAAAGGCAGCTTAATGCGGTCCAACTAAGCTGTTTATTTTGCACTTATTTCGCACTTTCCGCTCACACTTACTTTTTATATTCTTCTCTGCCTAGCACCCCTATTCACTATTGGTCTCGTAAGTTTCTTGTGGGCTGTTTGCAAGAAATTATTCTTGTGGTTTGGACATCCAGAAGGGGTTCCAAGCATATTTCTGGAAAGATTTTTCTAAGCAGCCCCCATGTGCTAATCGGCAAATTTACCGAAAATTTTATTTATATTTACAAACGGAGTGCCTCTATGAAATTATAGGTGGCAGGTAAGTATTTTTCCAGTTTAATCGCTTGAATGATCGGTTTTAATCAACACAATCGAACCAGCTTGTGCAAAAAAATGACAAAAGAGGTTTTTTAAAACAAATTTGTAATTATCTATGAAGCTCATTGTGTTATTTTTTAAATTTAGTGTCCACTCTGCTTTCATGTAGGTTTTACCATGTATCAAAACCGAAGATTCTAGTTTAACGGGAAATTGGGTTATCACCATTTGAAATATTTTTATGAAAATTCGCTACCATAACGCACTTGAACTCTTTTCAACGCTTATTTACTATTGCTGTATCCATACTTTTTGAAAATTAAATAAATATAAACAATAGTAAATTTTGAAATTAAAATTTTGGTAATTTAACCTAAGCATCTGTTTATATAATTTTAACTAGGGATGTATGTACTTTGTAGTACCTACCTAAATATTATAAGTACTTACTGTATTAGTTTGAGGTAGGTATATTTCTTCTTAAAATAATTTTTATTTAACTTTCGTCATACTTTTTAGTGAATTCTGTATAGAGTTCACTAGGTAATAGATACAATATTTTAAATACCGTGAACGTGAAGAATGGGAAGCTTAATATTTAAACATAATGAAACGTCGTTCTAGATTGCTTTTAATCAAATTGAATCACTTTCATTAAATCTTTTATATTAGTATACATTCGCATGCTAAAATTTTACGCTTTTGGACCCAAGCTTTGTCCTGGTATTACGAAAGAAATGGTCCAAGGCTGACATTTTACAATTTGTTTGTACATTGTACATAGCTCTACCTACATTTTTTTTTAAACTAGAGATGTGTCGTCACAACATACTAACTGGTCCCGCGCCGAGATGGTGTCCCTGTCGTATCTCTCACAATGTTCTCCGGTCTGACATGTTGCAATAACTTCCATTGTTTAGATTTTTATCTACGATTTATTTAAATAGCATAGAACTGCGGATAAGGTCATCTGTTTTTGTCCAACATTGTAGATATTGCATTACAGAATCTAAGTGATGTCGAGGATTATTTTATTACTAATTTCGAATAACTTCATTTTCCTTTGATCAAACGA